>QFFA01000522.1:0-11125 GCA_003316565.1 Russula foetens
ATGTAAACATAGTATGCATGAAATCAGTCCATATATGCAAGGAACGAAGGCGATACATACTGTGCTGGAAGATTGGGGGGTGTCTCCAACATGGAATCTAGGCTGACTCCCAGGATGAAAGCATCTGCAATGGGTATAAAAGGCCCGATGAGTCTGGGGATGGAGCGTGCCAGGTGCCAGATCGACTTCATGTCATCGCTCATCCTGTAGGGTGGGTAAGGCAGTGGGAAGTAAAAAGAGTAGGGGTAACTTACCATGGTTTCGTCTTGCTCAATCCTAGTACGATAAAGTTGGAAATTTCATCACAGAGTTTCTTCTTCCGCTTGACAGGATCTTGAGAGGCTCCATGTTCCAGTTGGCGTCGATGGTGGACATACTGATTGAGCTTTCTTTGGGCACGTCCGTTACGGGAATACACGAGAGGCATGCTTGGAAGAAGTGGGTGGGGAGAGAGATGGAGAAAAAAAAGTGTTCTTGCCCCAATCTTTTAAGGGTGGTCGGGGCAAAGCTCAAAAAGGGTCGATAATTTCTTCTTTTGAAGGCAAAGGCATGCATTTGCGCAGACCTCCTCGTATGTTGATAGCATGTATATATCAGGAAATTGGGAGAGGAAAGGGAAAGGTGCTGTGACGCAACATTTACAGTTTTGACATCGTGACGACATACACAGATTTTATCTTTGTGGCGTGTAGATAATGGACGCGCATACGCATATGTGTTAAGGCTGATGGTCATGCACTACGCCTTTATGATGGTATTCAGCTTTCTCACACATAGCATCGTTACCACAGAGAATTTCATTCTAGTTGCTTTATTTTCTACATACACGACTCGGCGATCAACATTTATCAACTGGACTACACGAAACGACTTGAAGCAAGGCACCACACAGCATGTCGCAATGCGAAGCAAGGTGATGGTGGTGATAGGGCAAAACTATGAATGGCTGTTAGGCACCCGATACAGTTTGAGACTCGGACAATTGGGGTGGTTGGACATCTGATGCGGATTGCGGGTCGGGGGCCTGAGATTGCTGAGCAGCCTGTGCGGCAGCTGCTTGACGGCGCAAGGCACGTTGTGCAGCTAAACACGACATAGACAATTGGTCGTCATCAGCAGTCATGCCGTCTTGCTCATCGTTCTCGTCACCGAAAATGGTCCTGTTACCATAGTCAGTAAGTACAGATGTTTGGGAGAACCACATACTTGTTCCACCAGTCCAAGGTTTCTTTTGCCCAATCTTCGTCATCGAATAGATTGACGATGTTCCTGAAGAAGACACCGGAATGAAATTTTCCATCTTGAGTACACCACGATCCCTTCGAATTGAGGACAAAACGGCACTTGAAACATTGATTAGAAGTGCGGAAATAGAAGAATAAAATGGCAACTTACCATGACCGCAACATATGCGATTGTCTCTGGCTGTACCTCTGTCATACCATATATCTCGGCAATACACTTCTTGCCTGGAGCCTTGCCATCAGTTGCCTTCATGGCGGTGCGTTTTCCGGTGAACAGGTGTCGATAGCACTATATGAAGGTCAGTTATGCGTATGTAAATAACAGAAATGCCCTACGGAAACAAGAAACGGGCCGCAGAGAAGGTGCTCGTCAATGGCATTGGGGTTAAACTGGTCTTCTGGATACAGGAATGACGGAAAATCCTTGTGGTTGATGATGCGTTTTCCGTTCTGCACATCACGACAGAAGGCATCCCTATCTGCATCAAAATCGTCTCGCATACGGCGGGGGCAAAGAAGACGTGCGGTCGCGTGGTGGTTAAAACCACGGGTTTCTTTGCTGGCTTTGCTGTCAATCCTGGGTACTTCCTCAACCCCAGGGATATCCTTGGGGTACCGGATGTAGTCAATACCGGCATCACGAATTGATCCCGTGTCATCCGAACGACCTCTTTTCCCTGCTTGGTCCAGCTCATGGTAGGGTGAGTGGGATATCATACATGGAAATAATGACCACATACGAACGAGGCGAGCTCTCGTACTCCCGCAGGTTCAGCTATTTGGACCCACTTCGTCTGTTCCTCGAGTCCCGGTATGAATTCGAGTAGTTTCCGATATACATCCAATATCGCTTGATTCTTATCAGCTCGTCTAGGAGTTCTCGAAATCAGTAGATGTATGCGTGAAAATGAACGCAGTTTACTCAGAAGGGGTGTCCGAGGCATTCTCAGAGTCAGAGGAGTCATGGGAGCCAGAAGAGTTGTGAGAGCCGGAGGCCAACCGGGCTCCACTGACGAAGACCGACTTGATATCTAAAGTGGGTCCAAGAAACCTAAGGATGCCGCGTGCGCGGGAATAAAGAGCATAGAGGTCCGAGTTGGAGCTTGATCTGTGGTTGTGAATAATGAAGCATCAGTTGATGTATCGAATCAAATCAAAAACACGTACCCGGAGTTGAGCTTCTTGAAGAGCGAGCCTGAAGAAACAGCATCACTGATGTCTTCGTGGAGCTTGCGTTTTCGGCTCCCAGGATCTTCAGCTCCATCGCGGTCCGTATTGCTACGGCTCCCACGTTCCCGTTCATTGGTTGATCCTCGGTCATCGTTCCTCGGTTGAGGCTCTGGTGGAGTATTGTGTGTTGATGTGGAGTTGGAGTTTGACCTGTTCCAGTGATCAGCATCATTGGAATCCTCGTCGCGATTGGTATTCCGATTCCTTGATGCAGGAAGATGATTCGAGTTCTTGTCTCCACGGGTTCCAGACTGAGTACCGCCATCTGAGCATCTAGTTTGGGATGCTCGAACCATGCCTGGATGGGGGAGGAAAGATATAGACAAGAAAAAAAGGCCACGTCGCGTTGTCTTTTAAAGGGGAGACTGGAGGAAATTTCTCAAAATGGAGGAGTGCCTTCCTTTATGAACAGTTGGGGATGGATCTCTCCTAGTTAAGGTTTCATTGGGGAAAACACTGCGTCAGGCTATGTGATGTTCGCAGTAGGATACACAGGGTATGTAAGCGTTCCGGAGTGCAAGTCGGCGCTTAATTCGAGTTTTCGACTGTGGCCGACTGTCTCGTTTACAATATCATATACACGAAACATCATTTTCCCCCATAATTCCATTCTCGAAAGCTAGACCAAAACACCTGTGAACCATGGCGACTACTGAGGAGAATCCGTATCGATGCTATGATTGTCCTCGAGTTTTCAAGGATTCAAGAGGCCGCTCGTCCCATATGCGATGGTGCCGTGAGGTCAGGTGCAAACGAAAAGAAGAGACCGATGGACCTTTGCATGCTCGGAAGAGGGCCAGACAGAGAAGCCCTTCCCCGGGTCCTAATCTAGGCGACATTAGCGAAGAAACCCCTGCAGTCGAGGCTGACATTGCACCGGAAAGAGAAGCACCACCGGCACCAGTGTCACCTCCAGCTTCACTCAGCTTCTCTGGACGGAGACGAATGGTCCCTCGTATCCTGAAAGACTATGTTCCTGTCGCGAACTTACTACTTTTAATGCAAGCAGTAAGGGACAACGGTGTACTTGAGTTGGAGGTGACTGATCCAGAGGATGAGGAGTGACAATGAGCAACAGAGGACAGCGAGGTGGACAATGTGTAAGTGGAGGGAAGGCTCCAGTGTGAACAGTGGGGGGTAGACAAGAGAATAGTCTGGGGACTATTCGCTACAATTCACAGGTCTTATATACTAATACAGGGTGGTCTGTGCGCAGCCTTTAGGGCCGGCACCAGTACAGGTGACAGGTGTAATCTATCCATATATGGTACACGGTCAGGAGAGTCTATGGAGAGGCTATCAGATCTTATCGGGGATTTGGGGAAGTCCAAGATCTGCTGAGGTTCCCGATATGGGACGTACTCTGGAGAGGCTATGGGGAATCCCCTGGGAAATCCCAAGATCCGATCGGGGATTCCCTTTGTCTCGGTAAGCGTCCTTTGGCTTGGTAATCTTGATGACCTTCCAGGTATTGGTCAATGGCTTAGTAACTCGTCCAAAGCAGATGGGATCACGTGTTCTCTGATCACGTGATCGGCCTGGGTCATATGACAGGTCATGTGACCTGGAAAGTGGGGAGAGATCACGTGACCGGTCACGTGATATTCTCTCAGGGTCACGTGACCCTAAGTTCAACTTGGTCACTTGGCTATAACTTGGCTTTAGGGGCGGATCTGGTGGACTTAGGGGCATCGTTCTCGATCCCCTCTTAAGGGTGTGTGTTCCAGGGTTGTGCGTGGAGGTCACGAACGTGGCCGAAGGCCGCGATCGCGACAGTTCCTCATTCTCTTGTAGGGCTGCCCTCCCACTTGCGCCCTGCTCCTCCCAGGCCTAGTATACCACCTGCAGAACAGGACGTTCCGAGCCCGTCACCCCCACTGGCACCAGAGCCAGAGCCAGAGCCTACTGCTGATACCGGATTTACAACAGAACCTAATGGCTTCGGACTGTATCGTCAATACAACAGAAAACCTCTAACTGATCCAGAGGACCGTCTAACACTAGCAGATTTGGTAGACGATGATGCCCTACCTGAGCAACAACCGTCTGAAGCCACAGCGATTGAGGCACTGCGTTCTAATGGAGTCAACTTCTTCCATCCGTTTCCAAACGCAACGGTCTTTCGATGCGTAAACTGGTTTCTGGAGGCCTCTGGGACTGTATCAGCTGCAGGATTTGATCGCTTTGTGCATAAGGTGATACTATCAGAGGACTTCAATCGTGAGGATCTTGTAAACTTCAGCACAGCTCGAGAAATGGCACGACTTGATGAACATGGGGCTACTAACCTTCCATTCTCTGCGGACGATGGATGGAAGGAAGGCTCGGTAACACTTCACCTCCCAAAGACAAAGGTCAAACACACCTCGGAGGATACAAGTCCTCAGGTTCGCATCTCTGGCATACACTATCGCCCTATACTGGAAGTCATCAAGGCGGCTTGTCAGAAATCTCAAGCAAAGAAATATCACTGGGTTCCATTCAAGCTTGTCCACCAGTCCCAGGACAAGCATGTGCGAGCTTATACAGATATATATAATTCTGACGCTATGCTTGAGGAGGATGCCAAGATCAGAGCCTTGGAACGACATCCTGAGGACGATCCCGATACCGAGGTTGCGATACTAGCTATGTTACTCTGGTCGGACTCAACTCATCTTGCTACCTTTGGAACCGCTTCTCTCTGGCCGATTTATCTGTACTTTGGCAACCTATCAAAATATGCTCGTTGTCGACCAAATGCCCACGCTGCATATCACATCGCCTACATCCCATCTGTGAGTCTCGAGCCCGATCCGCTCTTATGAGATGGTTAATCCCTCCATAGCTCCCAGACAATATCCAAGACTTTTATAAAGACACACATGGAACTCCAGCAACAGCCAAAATTCTGCGCTTCCTCAAGGTCGATCTCATGCAAAAGATGTGGCTTCTAATGCTCAACGAAGCCTTCGTGGACGCGTATGCACATGGTGTACTTATCACTTGCAGTGACGGAATCAAGCATCGAATCTTTCCTCGGATTTTTACATATGCAGTGGACTACCCGGAAAAGTGAGACAGTTCTACTCTATAAAGAATTTAATTGACAGGAGTTTTACAGGATACTCCTCGCATGCATCAAGTACCTATCCAAGTGCCCATGCCCTCGTTGCTTAATTCAGAAGCCACAGATCCCGAACACAGGAACCAGAGTGGATGACCGGCGACGCAGAAATAATCGAAACGATAGTGATCGGGTTCGAAACTCCATAGCACGAGCGCGGGAGTTGATCTTTGTCCAGGGTGCTGGGGTCACCGGAACACAGGTCCATGGTATACTTGATGGGAGTTCCCAGGTACCAAACCACGTACGTGTCATGGTTTTGTAAACATGCTGCAGGTTGACCGCTACCATGTCCAGAGTGCATTCTCCACACAACTATCTGAGCATGGATACAACTTCTATCCAATGCTCGTAGTCGACCTTCTTCATGAGTTCAAGCTCGGTGTATGGAAGGCAGTACTAACTCATCTCATCAGGATTCTACACGCCAACGGGGAAGGCAGAGTTCAGGCATTTAACAAGCGGTAAATCGTTATGCATTAGTCTTGCTCATGGACTCGATGTATTTCCTAGGTTTCGTGACGTCCCTACGTTTGGTAGAGGTACTATCAGACGTTTTGCCAACAACGTCTCGGAAATGAAGAAGCTAGCTGGGCGAGATTTTGAGGACATCCTGCAGGTAGGTCCGATCTCCACAATCTTAATCAGATGCGATTACTCAATGTCCATCGTATCTAAAGTGCATCATTCCTGTCTTTGAAGACCTTCTTTCTCAAGACCACAACGACATCGTGATGGATCTTTTGTTTGAGCTCGCAACATGGCATGCGTTAGCGAAACTACGAATTCACACCGACAAGACAATCGATCTGCTTGCGATGGCAATGAAGACTCTCACAAGTGCAATGCGACGGTTCCTCCGGGTGACGTGCGAAGCCTTTACTACCAGAGAGCTCAAAAAGGAAGCAGCAGCTCGTGGACGACGCATAGCGGCTCTTGCAGTGAAAGGAAACAGTCGTGCGGCCAAGGGGAAAGTGACCACTGGCCAGAAACTAAAGAAACTCAACCTAGCAACATACAAGTATCATGCACTCGCCGATTACGCTGAGGCGATTCGAAGATTCGGGCCCACGGACAACTACAATACGCAGATAGTATGTCCATCAATCTGTCCAGTTAATTACCGCTAATTATCGCACATTCTAGGGTGAACTTCAACACAGACAAGTAAAGAAGTTCTATGCAAGAACGAACAAGAACAACGCCACGTACCAGATCGCAAAGCAACAGAGGCGAGTAGATCTCATCCGTTTCATCGCATCCAAAGAACCATCCAAGTCCAATCCCGATCCCAAGTCCAAGTCCAAGTCGAGGTCCAAGTCCAAGTCCAAGTCCAAGCATCAATTGCAGGAATCGGATGGCGGAAACCTCCCCTTCATATCACCTAGGGACCATCACCACATCGGAGAGTCGCAAGGTTCTTACGATGACATTCTGGCGTGGGTATATGAGCACAACGACAGGCCCTGTGTGAAGGTGAGAACATCTCAGAACCTCAAGGCATAGCTAACAACAACCAGGAATTCATTCCAAGGCTCAAGGACCATTTACTGGCCCGGTATAAGAATATCCCAAATGATGGAGAAGAACACCCATTTTCCGATGAAGAACGAGACAGTATCACATTCGTTGGAGACCGTATATACAAACACCGTGTCCTCCGAATCAACTATACAACCTATGATTTACGCCGCGCGCAAGACTCGATTAACATACGCACCCATCCATATATTATGACCCTAGGACATGAAGATGAAGAAGAGCATACAAAATGGCACCCATACTGGTATGCAAAGGTCCTTGGGATTTTTCACATCAATGTGAGACGCTCGGGGCATATGGAGACCGAGCACATGGAATTTCTATGGGTCCACTGGTTCGGACGTGACCCAGACCACGAAGGCGGCTTTGAGACTTGCCGCCTTCATCGTATTGGGCTCACAGACTGCGAAGACCCGACTTCATTTGGGTTCCTCAACCCCAACGATGTCCTCCAATCTATTCATCTGATCCCCGCATTCTCGCCGAATGAAAGAAATCAAGAAGCACACGACTCAGACAACTCGGATGATGATGTATCGATTCCAGAGTTTTACTATGTGTCCATGTACGTGATACATGAGTCGTCATTCACTACATGAGCTCTGACAGATTCTCAGGTTTGTTGATCGCGATATGTTCATGCGTTTTGTGGGCGGCGGCGTTGGACACAAAGCAACTGATTTTTTACAGCAAAGACTATCCGCCTCCGTTTCAAATGAACTTGAAGTACCCGACCTTCATGACGACAGGGAAGATATCACCCCATACGACACACAAGATCATGCCCAAGGCAAAGGAGATGATCATGATGTAGAGGGAGATCCCGAAGAAGTGGATGTGGACGAAGAGGCCGACTATGGGTATGTGGACAACTTGGACCGGGAAAGTGCCAGTGAATGTGAGGACGACAACAGCGAGGGGGGTGACAGTGAGGGCGAAGAGGGAGATGACGACGAGGAGGATGAAGTACTGTAATCGTAGTATACTCACACTTTTTCCCGATTCCATGGGCATGTCTCCAACGGCTAGTCGGGCTGGCGGGCGATCGGGAAGAGAGAAAAGGAAAGCACACACAGACGAGAGGGTAAATGGGGCTGGGATTGTCTGCCTTTCGGCAAGGTCAAACAACACATTTTATACATCAAGCACAAGTCTACTGTCACGAACTTACTACTTTAATACAAGCAGTAAGGGACGACGGAGTACTTGAGTTGGAGGTGACTGATCCAGAGAATGAGGAGTGACAAGGAACAACAGAGGACAGCGAGGTGGACAATGTGCAAGTGGAGGGAAGGCTCCAGTGTGAACAGTGGGGGGTAGACAAGAGAATAGTCTGGGGACTATTCGCTACAATTCGCAGGTCTTATATACTAATACAGGGTGGTCTGTGCGCAGCCTTTAGGGCCGGCACAAGTACAGGTAACGGGTGTAATCTATCCATATATGGTACAAGCTGATCAGTCAGCTGTATGTCGGAGTATAAACGTACATGAGTCATCCTGCTGCGCAGATGAGTAAGGCTACTGTGCAATGCTACACAGCTGAGTAATGTTTATCGATCGGGCCTGGGATCTAGGGATCGGGTCTAGAGATCTATGGGAGAGGCTATGGGGAATCCCCTTCGACTTAGTCATTCCGACTGTCTTCCAGACATCGGTAGCTGGGCGGACCGCTTTCCCGAAGCGGGCCGTTCCTCCAACGTGGACCGCTTGTCCGTTAGGGGCACGTGACTGGACTTGGGCACGTGACATATCACGTGATCTCGAAAGTATGGAGGGGTCACGTGATTGGTCATGTGAGATCTCTCAGGATCACGTGACCCGGGTTTGGACTTCAACGCTTGACTATAGCTTGGCTTTAGGGGTGGACTCGGTGGACTTAGGGGCATCGTTCTCGATCCCCTCTTAAGGTCATGTGATCCCGGAGTGTGCGTGGAGGTCACGAATGCGGCCGAAGGCCGCGATCGCGACAGTATCCCCTCTTTAGGCTTTCCTTGCGCCTGCAAGGCTTGAACTTGTCTGTTTCGTGTTTCGAATTTCTGTAGTAGTTCTTTGGCGTGTGTCAATTCTTTGGCCGGTAGCCAGGAGTTCTCGGAGTCCGGGTACCCTTTCCATTTGACTAGGTACTGTGTGCTTTTGTGATTTCGTGTAGGCCGGGATTTAAGGATTTGTTCTATCTCGTAGTGTCCTTCTTCATCGCCAACAATTTCTGGAGGTGGTCTTTCAAAATTAGGGCCATGTGAGGCGGTTTAAACGTATGGGTTCAATAGCGAGTTGTGGAATACTGGATGTATCTTCATCATCGGAGGTAGTTCTAGTTTGCAGTTAGTAGCGGTGGCCTATAGGACTTTAAAGGGGCCGTAACGTCGTGGTGCGAGTTTGGCTTTAGGATGGGTAGTCTGGAGATTCGTGGCTTCGAGTAAAACGAGGTCGTCTTTGTGGAAGACGTGTGATGGTTCAGGGGGCTTTCCCTTGTGCATTTCATTAGCTGCGAGTAGTAGAGCCGCTGTAACTTCTTTGCGTATTTGCTCTAGGTATTGTACGCGTTCGTCAACGCTTTGTAGTCTGGTCTGCAGGTACAATGGTGGTTTAAAGGTGGGCTGAAACCCATACCAGATCTCGAATGGTGATTTATGGGTACTGTGATGAGGGCGTGCATTGTGCGCGAATTCTATGATAGGGAGTAAGTCTGCCTAATTGTCTTGTTGGAAGTTTCCACAAATGCGTAGGTATTGCTCGATTTCTTGGTTAACTCGTTCGGATTCTCCATCCGTTTGTGGGTGAAATGCTGTAGAGAGCCTTTGCTCTATTCCTAGTTTTCGCCATAGTTCTCGTGTTACTTGTGCTGCAAATTGTGGTCCGCGATCGGAGATAACTGTTAGAGGGAAACCCGTGCGTTTCCATACGTTGTCCATGAGTAATTGGCTCGTTTGTTCTGCTGTGATGGTTTTGTGGCAAGGTGATAGAATGACTGCTTTGCTATGGCGGTCTACAACTGTAAGGATACTATCATATCCTTTTGACATAGGGAGGTCTACAATGAAGTCCATAGTAATGGTTTCCCATACTCCAGTAGGGATTTCATTTGGCTTGATTGGTACTTTGACTGGGGGGCGTATCTTTGTCGTTTGACAGGTAGCGCATCCTTTGATGTAGTTCTTTATGAATTCCGTGATTCCTGGCCACCAGTATTCTCTAGTGATAAGTTCAATGGTTTTCCATTCTCCGGGGTGTCCTAGTAAGTCATTGTGGAAGGTTTGGACAACTTTGCGTTTGAGGTCGCCGTTATTAGGGATGTAAATGAGTCCCTTATTCAAGATAAGGCCTTCTTCATAGTTCCAATCTTGTAGGCCTTTAGTAACACTTCGAGGGCCACTAACAAGGATTTCTTTTAGTAGCTGGCCTGTAAGGCAATCCGTTTTGATCGCGTCTTGTATCGCCGTTTTCAAATCTGTGTCTAATGCGATTGGGATTGCCGTGGTATGTAGTGCTTGAATTCGAAATTTGTCTGGAGTGAGCAAGATTTTTTCTGCATTATCGGATGCTATCCCCTCTTTATAATCTGGCTGCTGTGACAGAGCATCAGCTTTATTCATTTTGCCAGGTTTTGGGATAATTTTGTAGTGAAAATCGCTCAAAAATAGCGACCAACGTGCTTGGCATCGTGACAGTGTTTGTTTCGTGGTGAAATACTTGAGATTCGCGTGGTCTGAGAAGATCTTTGTCGTGTGTGGACTACCCTGCAGGTAGTGTCGGAAATGCTTCAAGGCGTGTATAATCGCTAGTAATTCTTTGTCATGGATTTCATAGTTGCGTTCGGCTGGTTGTAGTGACTTTGAGTAATAGGCAACTGGGTGTGAACGACCGAATGCGTCGTTTTGCTCGAGTATAGCTCCTGTGGCGTAATCACTTGCATCTGTGATTAGAGTGAAAGGACGTTCGTAGTCCGGGAGCGCAAGGACGGGTGAAGTAGTCAAGGTGCGTTGTAATGCGGCAAATGCGTC
>QFFA01000525.1:0-39290 GCA_003316565.1 Russula foetens
ATGAGAGCCACCGCTGGCGCGGACATCAGATGGATGGGTGACGGCCAAGTGCATCACTAGTTCACGGAGACCACAAACGGATGCATAATAAAGAGGAGTGGCCTGGGGCTGCGTGGGATTTCTCCTGGACATAGGTTCGACCCAAGGATGATCGATGTCATGTAACCAGACCCATGCTGCAAAATGTGGTTGAGACGAATCAAAGAGACGCTCCATCTGATGCTGGATATGTGATGACACGCCATCAAACTGGGCATGATCAACCCAGTGTTGGGCAGCATACAGCGCGAGAGGAAGGTCGCTTATGGTATCCTTGGTAATTGCATCATCAAGTTGGAGGAGGAGGCTGAGGCTGGCATGGGCAACCACAATGTGGGACGCCATGGGATCGATGTGATAGAAGGAAAGAGGTCCTCTGCTAATTGATAGGCGGTTTGATGTCAAGAATTCTTTGACAGAAAAGTGTGCGAATTGCACAACTTGGGAACCATCGACATCGACGATGGCAATGAGACTCGAGCACGCCGATAAAACCGCTTCTTCTGCATCCGGTGCTCGCCAATCTGCGTCAAATATGGGTGATTCCTCTTGATCGAACTTGACGGCAAGAATGTCTGCGAGCTCCTCGACGCGAAGTGGGCGAATGGATACAGCCAGGCAACGGAAGAGACGTTGCGCATATTCTCGCTTCTCGTCATCGATGCTCAATAGCATGTGTTCATATGTTTCGTCCAAGCCCTTCGGCAAATCGTCCAAAATGTTCCGGATACTCGCAGGAAAACTGCGGCGCAGTCTGTCGATTTGGCAAACGACCCACCGAAACCTGGGTCATCACGTGAGCATCATGGCGAACCGCCAAGTCCGTAAGGATGCGAACGCTCACATTCCGTCGGCCTTTTCTGAGAGAGTATCGATAACCAATTGTTGGTCTTCCTTCCTCCACTTCTTCATTTTCCTGTCTGAGAAGATGGTGGCATTGATGTAGTTGATGATATCCTTCTTTTGTCCAATTTCATCATGCAGCGAAATTTGACGAGGGGTTATAGGATCGAGGACCGTTCGAATGTCAATCTCGGGTCGGCTGGTCAAGCATAGATATAGATTGGGAATGTGCCAATCAATGACTTCTTGAATGAGATCAAGGACCTCTTCGCGGGCAGTCTGCGTCCCATGCGTCCCAGTGGTGTTGGGGCATTCATCAACGGCGTCGACAATGATGAAAATCGGGCCTCGTCGCGGGAGTGAGAGCATATCTCTCAAACACCTCGTAAGCGCACTATCAGTGGGCTTCCGTGCACCACTGGCGTGGGATAATCGTAGGCGAGACAGGACATCACAGAAGGCGTCAGAGTCGGCGCAGAGCTGGGAAAGGAGTGATGATAGTAGGCCTTTGCGATTTTGCTTTTCGGCATCCCGAAAGTCAAAATAATAGTAGGCCATGGTAGCCAACCCGGCTTCACACATGGGCTCGACGTCTTGTATGATTGCGGAACTAATTGAAAATGAGCGATCCTGATCACAGTCGTCGGAAAAATACATACAGAAGTGTGCTCTTCCCAGAGCCCGCTATGAGAGACCAAAAAGTCGTCAGTGTTAGCGACACATTGGGGGTTGGTAAACGCACGTTTTCCGTGAATCCACAACAGGGATCCAGTCTCCTTCCATTTAGCCAAGACGCTTCCGTTGAAGAACCATGCAGCAGATCCAGTATGGCGTGCGTTAGAAACAAAACCATGGTTCGTCGAAGGGTCTGGAGGAGAGAGCCAATGTTGCACATTACTTTGAATTTGTTCGCCTACAATTCAGTCTCAGCTTCACAGAGAAACGGTCGCACAAGGGAATAAACAGACGCTTGATCTTGTTCACTTCGTTCGCCGTCTGATGCATCGTCACTGAAAATACAAGTCAGTACGTGTTGGGCTATGTCAGATTTGGAACAGACTTGCCCAACGCATCTCGAATGCTCTCAATCGACGCCTTTCCATCTAATGCAATAACCAATTAGTAAGGCGTCGGCTACCGATCAAGCCACCCATTGCGCACCGTCCATGACTACACGCATATTACCCACAAGTCCATAGACAATATCAAGTGTCTGTGCGACAGTCATTCTGGCTTCGTCTTGGGTCAATCTGTCCAACCTCTGCAAAACAGATTCGACGTCCTTCTCTCCCAACAACAACTTCTTTGTGAATTTCTCTACCGCACTCTGAGCTTCAGGGAGGTATGTGATAAAGTACGAACATACTGAACCGTCCTTCTTTAATTTGCTTCGTCGCAAGGGCAAGAACAGACAATAACTCGACCATGATTTTGACAATGATATCTATCATCTCTGAGGTGGGCGGAATTTTGGTATAGATAGCGAGACGTTGAAGGAAACTCCCGATGCACTCGAAGAGGTCAAGGAGAGCGTCATAGCTTGAACTGACACCACTGGCAGCCTGCCGTATTGTATATCAGAAGGATCCTGTTATAAACAGGAAAACGACGTACGGCAAGGAGAGCATCAATACCAACGAAAATGGCTTTTGCGGGCGGAAAAGGGACCTGGAGAAGTGGTATGAAGGCAGCGCAGAGGAACCAAGGCAGAGTTGCTCACAAGGCTAACCGCTTCTCCGAGAACTCCTGAAAACGCATGAAGGACCTCGACGGCTGGTGTAAGCCGGTTGATGAGCTTGCGATTTCCTTCTCGATATTCTTTGAACGCCTTCTCCCGGTCATGAAGCAATTCAAGGATGGCGTCGGGTGAGTTTGAGAGTTGGAGCTTTTCGGCGAATGGATTATTTGAGAGATCGATACCGGTCCGGTCTGCATAGCTTGTCAAGGCATTGATGATGAGTTGGTAATTCGATTGAGGAATAGTTGCGATCGAAGACATGAGAACAGCAACTTTAGCTTCTTCGGGAGCAGGAAGATGGACCGGGGAAAGGAGGGTATGGACTGTCACACTGATTTATTCACGATAGGCAATCCATCCAAGCAGGCGCGCGTGGGGAAGCGGGCACTGAGGTCACGTGGTACAGACAGTCCCACCCAATTTTGAACTCGTACCATCCGATTCACATACCGGTTACGATGTCCGTACTCAATGCAGTGCAGAATTCCAACATTGCCTTTTCAGAGATACCGATAATGTCTGCTTGCTTACTGTGCGCCTAGTTTGTTCTCATCTATCTCTATCTCTAGAGACTTGAAGAGTATCAGCAATCCACACCCGGACGTTCAACAGACCCTCGCAAAGCAGATAAGGGATGCATGCATCCACGTTGGCTTCTTCTACGGTGAGAAAACACGCTTTAAACTCATAGATACTTATGGTAGCTGTATACAGTCACGAACCATGGTATCCCTGAAGAAGTCATCGCGTCCGCCCTCGAGTCTATGAAGACGTACTTTGCACTTCCTCTGGAGATCAAGATGGAGGCTAGCACCCTTCCATCTGACATTTCTGCTTGACTTCCCCTGAAACGCCCACCAGCTTGACAACAAAACAACTCCAAATTTTAAAGGCTACAATGCCGTATTAAGTAGCAACATCGATCTGAATGGTGCTGGAGACATGCACGAAGGATTTGAAATCGGATGGGAAGCCTTAGATGCTGCTTCGGGCGTGCTGGATGACAACCGATCAAACGGTGGTTCCATGGCGGGAGCGAACGTCTGGCCAGATGTCCCGGGATTCAGGGTGTCCTTGCTACGATATTAGTGCGTCCTACCATCATGCAGATGTGACCTGAACGATTCGCCTTTTAATCGTTTGCTACCCAGTCACGCTGCTATCGGCCTCGGGAGGAGCCTCTTCCCACTTTTTGCGCGTTCCCTTGACCTTTCCCCGGATTTCTTCGATGATAAGGTACGTATATGTCTTCTCGCTTACTCATGGCAGTCTAGAATATGTGGAACAACCAATGACGCTGTGTAAAACCAGACACGAAACTCGGCTGCGATATTGCGCGCGCTCCATTATCCACCACAAGCGGGACCCATCGACGAGCGTATGTTTGGCATCGGCGCCCACACAGAGTAATGCTCGACACTGTCCATCTCCGTCTCGCTCCTTTCTTACCACTCTGCTTCTAGTTTCGAGGTGCGTTAGGTGTCAGACTGTCGGGTCCTATGTGCCATCGATCCTGAGGCGGCTATTTCTTCAGTGTTTCACTATCCTGTGGCAGCAACCAGGCATACAGGCCCTACAAGTCCGAAATACGCGCGACGAGTGGATCGATGCCCCCCCAATCCCCGGAACCCTTGTCATCAAGTGGGTTCTCCATTACTGGACTCAGCCGTCGCCTCTGACTTAGTTTCGTTACAGTTTAGGAGATCAATTCGCTAGGTGGACCAGTAAGTCTTTACATCGATGCAATATGAAAGATTGGGACCAAATCTCATAAATCGGTATAGATGACGTTTTCAAGAGTACTGTGCATCGTGCGGCAAATCGCTCAGGGGCTCGACGATACTCTATTCCTCTTTTCTTTGGTACCGACTATGACGTCCTTCTCGAGGTAGGTCACTACGCTCTTCTGCCGCTAAGAAATAGGCTATAAAGGATCTGCTAGCCGATCGCCAGCTGCGTGAGCCCTGAGCGGCCGCCACGTTATGAGGCTATGACTGCCGGCGACTACGTCAAGATGAGACTTCAGACGATGTACGGACATCATGATTAACATGATTAAGAGTAGTGCTATCGCCTCCACTATCATCCGATCCGATAATCTGATCTGTTACAAATGTGATGGATGATTGATCGATAAGATAAAGTGAATACTCACATCGGCCATGCGGCCCGCGTCTCCTGCACAACGCTCATCTCATCTCATCATCCGTAAGCCACAAGCCAGACACTCTGGGTTCAGAGTTATGAGCGCATTTACCTCTTGGCCACCTTATTTATCAACGGAACAGCTCGAGCAGCTCACGCTCCTTGCCACCACTTACGCTCTCTCTCATTCCCTTCTTTACCTCCCTCCACCTTCTCCTGCTGACAAACGCCCTCCGCCTGCACCCGAATCTGCAATTCATGCGCCAGTCTCCTTGATCCCAGCTCCCATTCCGCGCCTCATATTTTCCGGGGCATTGAATCTTCAACCCGCTTACAACACTTTGTATGCCCGTGTCGCACTCGATGTTTCCTTCCTCGATCAAGTCATGGGTCCTGGCGGCGTGTCTGACGTCGATGATTTCACGTTTTCGTTGTGGTCCTCATGGAAGAAGCTTCGTGATGAAGGAGTACCCCCAGTACGTAGGACATCTTCCGTTCTTGTTCTGTGTTGACGGACAGGCCCACCAGCCACTCCATCTCGGCCTGTTTCGTTCTGACTACTTGTTACACCAACCAACACCCGATGGATCCATTTCGCTCAAACAAGTGGAATTCAATACAATCTCATCCTCGTTTGGTGCCCTCTCACAGCGAGTTGCCGGGATGCATCGGTGTGTGGTTCTCCCAGTGCCTTTGGGGCGTCACATGAATGACCTTTATTTAGCTATCTATTAGAGTCAACTGGCTACTTTGGAATATCACCCGTTCTGTCACCAAGTAATCTCCCAAGTAACGATACCACCAGTGGTCTCGCCAAGGGTCTCGCAGAAGCCCATAGAGCATATGGCGTCCCCAAGTGTGTATTGCTGGAATTTTCCCAAACACTGTGTGATTGAACCCCGGCGTGATAGTGCACATATACTTTTTGTTGTCGAGCCCCATGAGCGGAACATATTTGATCAACGCCTGCTAGAATATCAACTCTTCGACTCGTGCGTCACAATCTCCGTCGCATTTTCATTGACGTAAAATAGATTCATAGCCACGGCATCCGCGTGACCCGCCGAACATTCGCTGAACTTGCTACGGGTGCATCTACCTCTGCGTTGCACACCCTTCTCGTCGCGCCGCTCTCAACTGGACTTGGTGTCTCCCCCGTAGAAATCTCTGTTGTCTACTACCGCACCGGATACGCACCAAAAGACTATGCATCACCAGCCGACTATGCGACACGTGCCCTCCTAGAAAGTTCCCGCGCTGCGCAGTGCCCTAGCTTCGCCCTGCAACTCGCCGGCGCGAAAAAGGTGCAAGAGGTTCTCACGCGTCCAGGTATGCTCGAGCGTTTCCTCGCGCCTTCAGAGGGTGCTGCGGCAGTGCGCGATAGCTGGGTGTCCATGTGGTCACTCGATGCAGATGGTGGCGCAGGTGCGGAGGAAGCGGTACGGCGCGCGCAGGAACTCGTGCTCAAACCGCAGCGAGAGGGCGGTGGGAATAACGTCTACCGAGGAAACATACCGCCGTTCGTCGCGCAGCTGCCGGTGCAGGAGCGCTCGGCGTGGGTCGCGATGGAACTCATCCGCCCACCCCAGGGCGTCTGTGGGTACCTCGTCAGGTCTGGCGCGGGGAGAGTCGACGCGCGTGTGATGAGCGAGCTTGGCGTGTTTGGGTGGGCGTTGTTTGGAGAGGGGAGGGAGGTGAGGGAGGAGCAGGCCGGATGGTTGGTGCGGACTAAGGCTGACGACGTCGATGAGGGCGGCGTTGCTACTGGGTTTAGCGTGCTGGACAGCGTCCTTCTGGTGGATTCGCAAGGTAAGTCGTCCCGAGTCGGAATTGACTGGCTGCTAATGCAATCACTTGCAGAAGCAAACTAGAGTGTAATACCAGGCATGATGTGTTGCCATATGTTTATAGAAGTGTTTGGTCCCCTTAGGTCGCGTACTAACGATATTTGGATTTCTGAGAGGTGAGGAGCAGCCCTGGTCTCTACTTGGACAAATTGCTCTGTGACGCCGGCGACGAACCGTTACTAATCCCACGACTCATCCATGCATGGACTCACGTTTATCGTCGATGGGCAATAATGGCCCATGTCTCGAGCGCTCAATAAGATAAGTGCTATCAAGATGATCCGGTCTTTTGTGCTGATTTCATTTATCGCAATACCGAATATAGCGTCCTAGACGCGTTTTCGATGCATAGATTATCACAGAAGCCTAGGAACTTCAGTTCTACTCCGACACGCAATCCGAGTCTGCCGAGACTGACGTGAAATCCATAACTCAGGTTGAGTGTGAGGTACGAGTGAGACCTTCGGAACACGCACGGACCGGGATAGGTCGGCAATGTCGGAGCGCCCTTCAAATAATGGCATCTGTCACTTCGTTCCACCCCGCCTCTGCAGTCTAACTTACTTTGCCACAGGCATCGTCGAAGTAAAGCCTGCCGTTGCTCCTCGATCGCCGGTGCAAGATGAAGAATCCAACGCCCGTACTTTTCCCTTTTCTTCTTTCCCTCTCCTCATTTCCGCATTCCTCCCTTCCTCCCACCTATCGTTCTCGGACATCTCGGACAACCTCACTTAGCTTTAGCTGTCACCATGCGGCGAACTTACGCTCCCTTTACGTGTTATTTTCTAAGAGTCTTTCAAATTCGATGGCATTCTGCTTTTCCTGGTGTCCATTTAAGTTACGTCCGCCCACTTGCCCCTTGCCTTCCTTCAAAAAGTTCAAATTCCTGTCTCGGACATCACTGCCTCCTATTTTCTACCTACGAACACGGACAAGATTAAAGTAGGTACACCACGATGTATATAAACTCATTCTCTAGATAGTCGAGGGGGGTGCTAGCACCATCAAGTCTCAGAATTCGACCACGTCGATTGACCTCTCTAAACCTTCCCGCTTGCACTTAATTCCTCCTTTCTAGTCGGCTTCGTGCCCCGTTCGGCCCCACCGCCTCGTATTTGCTATATACAGCGACATCCAACTCTCATCCGCCGATAGGTTTCTCTGTTCGCGTAGCGCTCGCCGTCTCATTCTTCTCACCTGTCTCTCGCTTCTCGTCTCTACTCCGCCCTCGTATATCCTCGTATCTTCCCTTTCCTCCTGCCCTAAACTTCCCATCGCGTCTATATTCCTCTTCGCCTATCTTTTAGCACAACTACTTTTTCACGTGAGTTATGAGCGTGTCCACTTCTTGGGTTCCCGATGTAACGACAGATCACCTCGAGCAGCTCACTCCTCTTGCTACTAGTTATGCTCTCTCTCATTGCCTCCTCTTCCTTCCTTCCTCTTCTCATGACGAGCACCCTCGGCCTGCACCAGGATCGGCAATTCATGTTCCAATTTCTTTGATACCAACTCCCATCCCGCGTCGCATGTTTTTCCAGGCATTAAATCTCCAGCGCGCTTACAACACCTTATATGCTCGCGTCGCACTTGATACTGCCTTCCTCGATCCATGGGTCCTGGGGGTGTATCCGGTGTCGACGATTTTACATCCGCGTTGTGGTCCGCGTGGAAGATACTTCGAGATGAAGGAGTTCCACCAGTGCGTAGGACATTCTCCTCCCCGTTAAGTGCTGACGAACAGACTTGGCAGCCACTCCATCTTGGCCTGTTTCGCTCTGACTACATGTTACATCAACCAACGCCTGATGATTCGGTCTCGCTCAAGCAAGTAGAATTCAACACCATCGCGGCTTCAGGCGGGGGTCACTCGCCGCATGCTGCAGGGATGCATCGGTGTGTGGCCCTGCCAGTAGTTTTTCGCTTGTCTCACGAGCAATCGTTATTTAGCTATCTATTAGAGTCGACTGGCTACTTTGGCATATCGCCTGCCCTGTCACCGGGTAATCTCCCAGAAAATGATACTACCAAGAGTCTCACAGATGGACTCGCAGAAGCCCATAGAGCATATGGCGTCCCTGAGTGTGTACTACCAGAATTTGTCCAAGGATTGTTTGATTCAATCCCAGTTTAATAGTGCACACATACTTTTTGTTGTTGAGCCCCATGAACGGAACATATTTGATCAACGTCTGCTAGAATATCAACTCTCTGACTCGTTCGTCACAGTGTCCACCCCATGTTTCTGCAGTCTAACGGAGATCGTAGCCACGGCATCCGCACCACTCGCCGAACTTTTGTTGAACTCGCCGCAACTGCATCCGTCTCTCCGTCTCGCGCTCTGCTCATAGCCCCGATTTCACCTCGACTCAATGTCACCCCCGTAGAAATCTCAGTTGCCTACTACCGCACTGGATACGTGCCAAAGGGCTATGCATCACAGGCCGACTATGAAACCCGTACTCTCCTTGAACGTTCACGCGCTGTTCAGTGCCCGAGTATTGCCCTGCAGCTCGCCGGCGCTAAAAAGGTGCAGGAGGTGCTCACGCGCCCAGGCGTGCTCGAGCGTTTCCTCGCGCCCTCAGAGGGCGCCGCAGCGGTGCGCGAGACATGGATGCGTATGTGGTCACTCGATGCAGATGGCGGTGCAGGTGCAGAGGAAGCGGTGCGTCGCGCGCACGAGTTCGTGCTCAAACCGCAGCGAGAGGGCGGTGGGAATAACGTCTATCGGGGAAACATCCCGCCGTTGGTCGCACAGCTTCCAGAGAAAGAGCGCTCGGCGTGGGTCGCGATGGAACTCATCCGCCCACCACGAGGTGTTCGCGGGTATCTCGTCCGGCCTGACGCGGGGAGCATGTGCGCGAATGTGGTGAGCGAGCTTGGCGTGTTCGGATGGGCGCTTTTTGGGGAGGGGAGGGAGATGAAGGATGAACAGGCTGGATGGTTGGTGCGGACTAAGGCGGATGACGTCGATGAGGGCGGCATCGCTACTGGGTTTAGCGTGCTGGACAGCGTCCTGCTAGTGGATCCGTAAGGTATGTATGGTGGTTACAATTGATCCTTTCCGGCCTTCCTCATCCTTGCGGTGTTGTACTTTCTGATTGTTGCCAACAGTGATCTGTTGTTGATCCCATCGACTCGGATTTATTATTGTCGACGACAGAAACTTCTCCATTTGTCCTTTCCGAGTGCCAAGATAAGCAATATCAGTCATTGTGCTAATATCATCAGTCGCAGTGTCTAGACCTGGCGCCGCAGACGACGCTGGTAAAAAGTATAAATTATCATCAAAGTCCAAGGGCTTGAGGTTTATTATAATATGCAATTTGAGACTGGGGACTACTGTACAACAGCACCCCGTGGCGGCGCCGTTGTCCGCCGACGTCCGCAGCACACTCTGAAAACTTAGTCTCTGATCAAAACGTCGGAAACGGGCTGAGACGAAGATCGTAGAGACAACTTGAAAAGTTACGTTAGACAATGGATTCGCTTATACCCCAACCAAGCACACAACCCAGGTTATCACTATGCCCTTGCGGCACAATAGTACTTCCAGCAATTCTGGGAAGACCTCCGCGGCGATTCTGACTCTTACGGCAATGGCCATACGTACGCGAAGGGCTTAGACGCTCTTTGTTTTCGTACCGATGCTCGCGCATTCCCATAACAACAGATAATTCTTGGAAGCTGGGCCATGCTCGAGCACCCCACTCAGACTAGTGCTGGCAGCTCATTATTGTGCCAAATCCATCGACTCCCTGCGGCGACGAATGATTCCTCTGTGTCAAGACAACAGAGTATAAAACACGCGATGAATGGCATCTCTATACAGAACAGCGAGGAGAGATGTTATTTTTCGCCACTGTCTTTTCCCTTTACTTTGTGAACTTCTCATTGGCGACAACTGTTCTCTGGGAGGGTCGCGCACCGTTTAACTATACAGAGGCTGACATCGATGAATCTTTTGGACCTTATTTCAGGTACGTTGTCGCGCCCACAGTCTGGCCAAATTCTTACATGAAGGAATCGTAGCGTTGTGAAAGGGACGCAAAATGCCAGTCACGTAAGTGCCTTCATTGCCCCATGGCGTTAACCCCCCACTGCACGTCTGAGTTCCTTTCCGTTTGTCAGTACTTCCGCTTTCTGGGCGACGCCCTCAACACGACCCCGATATGGCCCGTGTCAGAGCAGCCCATCCGTGTCGCCATCGACAATTCGTCTATCTTCACCCCAGGGGCCAGCACGCCCCAGCTGGGCTTCCGCCGCAGCGAGATCATCGCGCAGGAATCCAAGAACGGAAACCGCACCGCGTTCGATGCAACGCTCGAGAGTGGCGTCACGGCGTTCCACTTCTCGGTATATGCGGACGACACCCGATCGTTGAATTACACACACGAGTACCAGGCCGTGTGGATCGAGCCAAGTGACGGGTCGCACGTCTTCGACCTCCAGATCGGTACGTGCAGGGACGCAAGTCCGAGAAGCAGTTTGAAAACGGACTAACTGACGCTCGTATGTGACGCGACTCACATTGCCTTTCCGTTCATAGGGACGCCCTTCAATACAACGTTTTCATGCACCACCTCCTATGATCTCCGCATCCGTTCTCACAACAGTACTGTTCTATTCCACACCGCGTTCCTTCAGGCCACATGGCACAACTTTGCTGTTGTCGTCGACTGGGACAAGCTCACTCTCAAAGTCTTCTACTCGACCGACGCGGACCCTCTCAAAGCCGTAACAACAGCTCAAGATAACTCGAGCGCTGCTCGTGGTCCAAATGGACAGGGAGATTTCCATTTCGGTGTGCTCAAGGTTCGTCCTGAAATGTATGAATTGGTCAAATCTGCGTCTTTACAATTCACCACGCCGAGTAGCTCCCTCTGATCGACCCAACGGAGACACCTGCAGACCAGGCCGATGTTGTGCATTTTGGTATACAGGAGGGTTCGTGCGAGGCATTGATCTACTCAGGGTTGTTCGTAGAGAGCACCGATGGTGGTGTCAGCATTGGTTACGGAACTACGGTGCCCGTTTGAGTTTCAGTCAGACCAGCCAAATACATAAACTCGGTACATTAAAGTAAAGTAGTTGTTGTCAGCTGGTACTGGTACGCTTACTCTTTAACTCCTAGTAACCCCTCCACACGCCCTACAAGATCGCTCTTTGCCCAGCCTTTGAGCCAGTCCAGCCGATGTCTTCGCCTGGTGGCCTCTAGATCAAAGCAGTTTGGGGGTAAGACAACGCGGCCCTCCCGACGTTGCCAATACAAAGTGACATCACGGACGACCGAAATTTCCCCTTGAATTACCAGTGCTTCGAACAAATTGCGTCCACGTTCATCAGCAACAAGGCTAGAGGAGTCCTCATGCAGGTCCGGCCATACATTCGCTGCAACATGATGCACCGCCATCCAGCGTACGAAGCCCTCGACTTGCACTCGTGTACGGCGGCCTAAAAGGAGGCTCAGCATTGCACCCACGATCTGTGTCACCTGTTCAGCAGGCCACAGAAACGCTCCAGCAGCTTCGCCGATGACGCGCTCGATCGGGGTGCGGACAGTGCCGAGGGCATGCGCATGATCATCGTAAAGCAATTTTCGATAATCAGGCGCGTAACGCTGTGCGAGTGGTGCGAGGAGTAGGGCGGCAAAGAGCGGATGTCCGAAAGACATAGCGTCGTACAGTGACACGAAATCCGTGTAGAACTGGAAGAATGGTGTACCGGCCCCAAGAAAACGAGCAGCGGCCACCTCGAGACTATCGTTCCCTTCCGGTGCTACAGATGCAGAGAGGCCTTTCGGCGATGCACTGAGGGTGAAAGGGAGAAGAAGGGCTTCCATGAGATCGCCGACTACGCTGTCGCGGAATACTTCTTCACGGCCGTCGCCGCTTGCGGACGGGGCACCTTGAGCCTGCCCATGCTCGAGCATGAAGACTTTCATGCAAGCGAATGTAACCTCTGCGCAGGTCATCGCGAACGCTGGTGTCTCATATGCAAGTATTGCCTCACGAACAACGCGCGTCAGCAGGAGCGTTGAGCGAACTATGTCAGTTTCGCTTGCATCCCAGTCCACCGGTAGGTGCTGCCAAACCAGAGATGTGCCGGAGCGCAAAAGGTGATCCAAGGGGAGAAGTAACCAGTCGCGCGCAAAGAGGAATGTAAAGCCGCGGACGGAGGGGAGACGTTGTGTTGTTGCGACTTTGAGGGAGTGAGGCGTAGGGAACAACGGCGCAACACGCGCACGCGGTACTTCGTCGCCTTCCTTAGGATCGTCTATGCGTGGCACGAGGTCATAGGCGAGGAAGGGGGTCAATATACGTAGCCCACCACGGGACCAAACCTCAGGCGGGACCCTCCAGCCAAAGTCAAGGAGACACTGCTCATCAACGAGATTGATGATAGCATCAAGCATGTCGTGTGCAGCGATTTCGTCACCCGGAAGGAAACGCATCATGGCGATGCTGAGCTGGGAGAGCCAGAGTCGACGGTTTGTATTTGGGAGGCGACGCGAAAGCCAAACATAGTTTGTGATGAATGAGACCAACGGACGAAGGACAGGCCGTGAATGTGGTGGGATGCCAGATGGTTCGGAGAGAAGGGGGTGGGTGACAGTATCTATTCCCAACATACCAAGGAGGGGAAATGGGAGTTGGAAAGGGGGTTCAGGGAGTGGTTCATTGCCCATGGGGAGACAAGCTAGCCAAAGGCGAATCGCAGCACTAAGGACTACAGCGGATTCAGCTATCTCACGATAGAACACAACGCCCCTACTGGCATCATAGCCCTTGGGTATCTCACTCAGCAAGCGCGTCAGTGAGGATATTGCACCCGAAAGCACCTCCTTCTCCATCCCGGTATCGAATCCGGGTCTCAACCATGATAACGAGGCTTCCCTCTCACCAGCACCTCCACGAACGCAGTTATGCCGTGCGCCTTCAAGCCATGCAGCTTCCGCATTCCAAAACGCCGCCCATGTGCCCCAATCCGAATTGTCTTGGGTTAACTTGTGCGCAATAGCGGAAAGATCCGATATCCAACCCCAACCTGAGATTTGACTCCAAAGAATATCATGCGGCGGCGTAGTTTGATGGGGATCAGAGGCGCAAGTTGTCCAGGCAGCCAACAGTGAAGCGTGGGCGGTCAATAACGGACGCGAGTCGCACTCGGGCGAAATAACATAGGAGGAGAGGTGAGCGAGGGGTTCTGCAGCGGTTGTCGCAATATGAGAATACAGCCCATAACGAGCGAAAGTAGTGTATAAGCGTAACGTTTGTGTGAGGAGGTTTGTGGCAAGCGGAAGTGGATAGAGCGATGAGGGTGGAGTGGGCGTTAGGAAGCGCAGCAGAGCATTGGCTGGGTCGAGGAGTCTGGATGCCGAGAGGCGAGAAGCCGTGGCAAGTGTGGTGAGGAGATATATGGCAGCTGGGACAGGCAGAGGCGAGTTCTCTGATGGGGGGATAGGCGTTAGAATGAACACACGAAACACGTTAGCGATTAAAGAGGGTGTATCGGTGATTTCGTCTGCCAAGGTGCCGTTATGCATTGCCAGACGTTGGAGTATTGCTATAAGTTGCACCAGTGAGAGTTGAGGAAGGTCCGCCGCGTCGAGAATTGTCGTTATTTGAGGGAGGAAGAACTGCAGTTGAAGAGACGACACTGCGTCGCCCCTTGAGGCGCCGTCGTCTTCCTGATCCGGAGTGCCCCCATGAGGAGGCTCGTCCTGCAGCTCTGCGCCCTCGACAGTCATCAATTCCTCATCCCACCCAACGAGAGCCTCCCATAGCACCTCCACCGCTCTCGAGCCGAGACTGCCTCGCTCAGATATTGCCTCAGCGCCAGCAGCGATGGCCCTCTTCCGGATTTCCTCTTCCTTTCCGCGCAACTCTTCCATCCCTTTTGAGCCACTCGAAGGTCTTCGTCGCATGCCAGCGAGTCTCCGCACGATACCCGCGAGAATACCGAGCATGAGAACGCGCTGTGCTGGTACAGTTGAGCGAGTAAGTAGGAAAACATCATCGAGCGTATAACCGGCCCGCGCGCCTTCCGCATGGTGATGAAGCCCTAGGTGAGCTGGCAATGCGGCGGACAGCTCAGGTGGTATTGGTGCACCGGAAAGGTCGAAGCGAAGGGTAGGGGCGGTGGAATTTAGCAACGGTGTGGACTCAATCCAAGCGAGAGAGGGATCACCAGGGAGGACCGAGGGGAAAAACCGGCGCCTGATGTCCTCAGGCGTACCCTCCTCCGGAGCTCCGTCGAAAGAGACAGATGATGTAGCGGCCGAAGGGTCCTTGTCGGGTTCCCTGACGTCTGAATGTGGCTCCGAAGAGCTGGCTGGTCCGAAAGAGCGGAAAGCGGTGTCTTTCCATTTTCCGAGAGACACCGCAAGGTCATCCCCTGGCGGTGGGAGGAGTGCAAGCGGCTTTCTTCGAGGGGATGGAGGGGCAGATTCATAAACGTGAACATCATTGGGAGTGATATCTGCGAAGCGTAGTTTGCGATTCGCCCGCACTGGTGTAGAAGGCCGTGTACTAGAGCTTGAAAGAATTGGCGAGGGGGAAGGAGGCCCTACTGGCCGTTCTGAAGTTAAAAGTTGGCTAGGCGCGCGACAGGAACAGGAGATGGGGTAGCGTACCCGTTGGTACGATGTGTACTAATTTCGGGGTGTCAGACCTACAAAATATAGCATTATGACTTGAAACAGACCTGGGGGGACAGAAGACATAGTAATATCGGTGCCTCTGTCAGGCAGACTCGGCGCAAGGTCCCCTTCCAACGAAGCAACAGCATTTTTCTGCTTTTCATGGGACTCTCGCGCCATCCGGGCTCTCCTGAGCACCTCGCCAATATTTTGTCCGAATTTCTCCTCGATCTCTCTCCGCTCTCGCTCTCTTTCCTCCTCTGTCATCGCAGCAACATGCCTCTCATTCTCCTCGCTCATACGCACGCGCCAGTCATCGGTATCGGGTTCTTCCTCCGGTCTAAGCTCTTTCGTTCTTGACGTCTGCTGTATGACGGGTGGAACGGAATCCCGTGATGGTATCGCAGCAGGTTGTTGTCGGGCCTCTCGGTGCCGAGCAAAGACACTCTTGGATCTATGTTGTGCCGTAGGGAAGCCTGTTTTTGACCCGATGGATTGAGAAACGGAGGGAGCAGGAGCAGAAGGTCCAGGCTGCCGCTCAAAGACGGAACCAATGAGGGGTTTAACGCGTTCCGACATTATTATGACTGTGGAGGCGGGAGCCCAAGGTCAGACGTATGAAGATGGCAGTTAAGAGGTGAGAGAGGGGAAGAGTGTGCGCCAGCAAAACATAAGCGCCTTTCATCAAGCAAATAGTGAGGATAACAATCAAGGGCACATGGTGTAGTTGGTTTATCACGCTCGCTTAGCATGCGAGAGGTGTCCGGTTCAATTCCGGATGTGTCCACTTTGTTTTTTTTGTAACTTGGTAAATACCGTACTATATTCTCGCCCCTGTAGTTACATCCCATCTTGAATATGACTTCGTAGATCCAGCAACCAAGAGTCATTAGAGAAAGAAATTCTTTGTGCTTCTGGCCTTTATCCATCCGGGCTCTGGCGGCCTGCCCGGCAAGATGACTTTCTTCCACACAGGATACGAAATTATTCTGTGACCTGTGACCAAAGTGAGATTAGAGTAATGTATAATATACATTTTTATGAAGACGGGAGTATCCATCATTGCTATAATAGTTTAGGTCTAGCATGTGCCCTCGACCTCAAGCCGCCTACTACTATAGTAGTATCATCATAACGTAGGACAGTCAGTACCACTTGGGGGGATCCGAGCTATCGTGATTACCTGGCCTTGTCTGAGCCTGTTTCTCATCCGTGGTAACTTTTTCGCAGCAGTGTCAGTAATAGGAGCATCTTGTGGACCGTCGACATATGATTGGTAGGATAAGGGTAGAAACGGAGGACACAACTACGCACATGGTGCCAGATATGATCGCTGTGGCCCCAGATCTCGACGATTACTGTCGGTAACAGCCCGAGAGACCGCCCTGTTGATGCTGATGAGGGGAACCACGGGTGCTAGTCAATGAGAAAAGAAGCCGGAGAGCCATTCATTGGGAAATGAGTCGGAGTGCCTTGAGAAGATCAGCTTCACCCTCGGGTTTGCCCATGCCCCTGACACTATCAATCGTCGGAACGATCCACATGAATGGCAAAAGTGATTAGCCAGGCCCGGATAACAGCTTGATGATGATGATCACAGTGGCTGCATACTGTATGACCAGGGAAGGTGGATTTGCCGCAATGGCGGTGCGAACCCTTTTTACGCTTCTATACCAATCCAATCCTCAAGTCGTTGGAGACAGGTCAATGCCGCGACGCGTGTAATAATGGCACGTTGTATGCTGGAAGCACGATGATGGTCCAGTCTATCTAGCCGTCACGTAACTCGTAATCAGTAGTGAGACTGTAAAAACAACTGGTTGCGACGTAGGGCCAAAAAAATCCTGCGCCGACTCCATTTACAGTCGTCATTGAAAGTGTGTGCGCGGAAAATTGCCCGTCACCGTCAAGATTGCCTTATTAGTCATATCGACAGACCTCTGGACGTTCGCTTTTGCTTTTCACGGGCATCCGAGCCGAGCACCGGAGGGTACAGATCTAGTGGTACAGCAGTTGGACCTGGTTGTCCAATAAGGGAAGATCCTGGTGATGATCGACGTCCTTTCGGGGCACAGCAAAACGTACCTGCGGCATCCAGGTGAACCCCTCAGGGATTACCTTCGGCACGGCGAAAGGCCAGGTAAACAAAGCGCAAAAATAGACGATCTGGGACAAACCGGTTGGACGGAGATAGGAAGATAGGCAATGATGATACTCACCTCGTATCTCAGTTGGGAGCGCTACCTTCTCCTGAACGAATGGGTTAGATTCCGAGTGGGATGTCCGGAGTTGCATTACACGGGCGCGGCCTCAGTTCTAGATATCTTACCCGTACCCTCCCGAGAGAGAAGGACCGTGTACCGGAAAGTAGACTACGGGGACCGCGAAGCATGATGTGATGAATAGTAAGTCTTAGTGGGCTGTATGACTGTCCATGATAGTTTATTATGTAATTACGGCAACATTTCTCCCGCGCCAACGCGCGCACCAAACCTCCACCAAAACTCACAAAGGCGACATGGCAAACACCCTTCAAGCCGAAGGACTTTGTCTCCGTTTTCCAGAAAATCTACCACTACATGCAAACCTCAGTCATGAAGGCGCTGTTCAAATGCTTGGACGTGCCGTTAGCCTTGCCACGCAAGTTCCCTTCCACCCAAGCTACATTGACAAACCACCAGGTACTGCCACTTCCCCAGCTCAAGTTCGATCCCTTTTCTGATGTGCTACAGACGGCCAGATATACCTCCTCTTTATCCCAGGTGGCGTCAACTTTCCGCCAGACGGTATTCGATGGATGGAGCACGAGCAGCGTTATGCTATGCCCCTTCAGGGCGGACGCGTACGTGACGGTGCCACCGTCCGAGTTTGTATCTCTCGTACTCACACGTTCTATCTATAGGAACTCGAAGTTTTCGAGGCGCGTCACGGCTTCATACCTCTCGCAGGGGAGATGGTCGCTTCGCGCGTCCGCAGGCGGTACCGTCTCCTGAAGGGGGGCCACCCATTCCTCGTCCTCGTCCACTATTCGCGCGGGCAACAGATGCGTCAGTCCTCTTCTCTCCGGTTTTTGTTATTCCGATTTCGTTCATGCCCAAGCGGCTCACCCACCTCTTGCAACGATCAGCGATTCCACCTGCTTTGCAGGGACAGCCAGTTCGACAGTACCCGCTGCGCCAGCACAACGAGCCGGCCGTGTTCGTTTGTGGCGAGAAACAAGGGCAGCGCGTGCCACCTTCAGGTCCCGTTGGGGGCATGCCGCCGAACGTGGGTGTGGGTGTAGGCGCGGGGGGAATGGGCGTCGGCGTTGGTGTCGGTGGGCGGCCAGACGCACAGGCGATGCTCGCCCAGCAAAGTCGCGAGATGGAAGCACTCGAGCGGCGCAGCCAGCGCGAGCGCAGTGCCAGCATGAACCCCGGGCAGGTATGTCGTGTTGTCTCAACGACCAACCATATCTTCCTTTACGTCCTGATTGATTCCGACACCCTGCTTTCTTTCTTCTTTTTTTTCAGAGGCAACAGCAACCCCCGCAACGGCTTGACGAAGAGGACTCGGCGGAAGAGCTCGAGCACATATCGACTCGGACCCTCGCGCTGACGCGCTACAGGCGGAATCACGAGCTCATGAACGAGATCTTCATACACGCGGCCTTTGGTCAGTATCATTTGCCTCCAAGTCTCAGAGTTCGCCGGTGCGCGCCCCTTTGGGTCGCTTACTCACGTGTTGTGCACCGTAGGAGAAAAACACCGACCGAATCCGCCCGCGCCGTATTCTATTTTCGACGAGGCAGAGCTGGAAAACCGCGTGGTAGGTCGCAGTGTGGATATGCGGCGATGTGGTTTGACGTGGGGTCTCGCAGGATGTTCTGAACAAAGAGATTGAAGACCTTCAAGCCAAGTCGGTCGCGCGGCGAGCTGCACGCGATAGGGATCTGGGTGCGGACATGAACATCGACGAGGTCGGTGCTGTGCCAAGCGTGGTCGTGACTTGACCGGTCAGCTATCACCCTTATCATATCACTGTGTAAAGTTATTTTGCAGACCTCTCCGGTGTTATCTATGATGAGGCAGTATTGGCTCGTGTACATCTAGCACTCCAGGTTGATAAGTGCTGTTCGAATGCTGCTTTTCTTATCGGACTTCCAAGAGCACTTCGTGTATGATCAACACTCGCCGAACTGAAAAGCCTTGTGGGCCTCTACTGTATTGTCCGTCTCACGCACAACAGGGTATATAATGAGAATGACGTTGCTCAATGTCAATCTAATACAGTTCATTCTCTACGTTCTTGACAGACACTCTGTCGGTTGCAGTCGGCAACAAAAAGAGGCTGGTGTGAGGGGCGCCTGTGTCGCATCGTTTCGCATTATCTATTCTGCCTATCTATCCATTACGACGACGACGCAGTACTGTTACACCTACTGTGCTCTGGTGGCTGTGGGTTGTCATATCCGCAGGCAGCTGATTCAGTTCCTTTGGAATGCTGTAGTTGACCCTTCCCTTCCCTCGTAGCCAGCCGCAATTGATGTCGAGACCTTTGCCCACGCCTTCAGTCGTGTTGGCCGTCCACCCGTTCAGAATGGAAAGGAAGGCGATGCCGCATGCCGCAGACGTGATTGTACGTTTTTTATATACTTTCTCCGATTTTCCTGATATAGAAGGCTGTCTATCCCGTCTTGGCTTAATTCTTCAAGTGATGCGCGACTGGAGGGACTGGGTGGTGTTGAACTGTTTTTCATCTGAATTGTGTGTGTGTGTTTTTTATGTCACAGAGTCTCTTACCCTCCTTCGACCGCGGCTACAGCTACCATTCCCCATCCCCATCCTCACCAAACACACGTACAGGACACCTCCGTGTCTTTACATCTTCACCTTGCGCCCGTCGATGCTGCTGTAATATTCCCTGGCGGGGCCCATATAAATGGGCTGACACCCAAACCCCACCGTCCAAATCCCACGTAGAGTAAAAACGCAATCGTTTTTAACCCAATGTCACGCGACCAACCAGATCGTGGAAACGTTCGCACCTCCATACGCGGTCCAGGACGCGGCAACGCGAGTCCCAGGCCGGACTTTGGCAACTCCCCTGGAACAAGAGGAGGCGGCACCCCGACCAGGGCCAACATCAAGGACGGCCTGGACACGTCCAGGATCATCGAGACGATCACCCCGCCTGCGCGTCTCTCCGCACCCGAACACATCCCGATCGAGAATACGCGCTATGTCGCGTCGTACAATTGGGTCGAGGGCGAGGAGCCAACGATCGTCGTTCCAGGTACGAGCGTCCCTCCTGAGATCGCACGCTTGGACGGACGAACACCATCGGGTTGTTACGCAGGTTCGCCGGGTGTGTGGGTCGGGCGCGAGCTCCCGTTCGTCTTGCAAGACAAGGGCTACCACTTTCTCGACCAGAACGGGACCCGCATGTCCCCATATCCTTTCCTTCCGCTCTTCGCTGCGGCGGACGCGATCCACGACAAGGAGGCACCTGTCGACTGGCCAGCTGTGGACGTCGTCACGAACCGCAACGGCCTGCGCAAGCTCCTGCGCTGGCTCAACCCTTCCGGAGGCCAGAAGGCGCGCGACTTTCGGATCGATGTGGAACTCGTGGGCTCGAAGACCATCGTTCTGAGCCGTTGGGACGATAGGCCCCGCGAATTGCCTAGCGGGCGGAACTTTGGGTTCGCCTTTGAGGCCGCGATGTGTTGCGCTGCGCCGGGATGTCCCATCTCGGATCATCATCGGGTCATCACATATGTGCGTTGCCATCCACACGCACATAGCATAGAACGTGCTTACGACTCTTTTGAGGAGGACAGGATATAGATATGAAAATGGTTGTCCACTTCGAGGTCGACGCTTGCCTACCTACTGAAGCCCCTGACGCTACGCCCGCCGCCGAGGCGGGCCCTACGCCAGCTGTCGATAACCTCGCAGAGGCACTCAGGGGCATCACCCTATCTTCTGCTGCGTCTTCGTCGTCATCGCTAGCAACTATACATGTTCTTCGCGCGGGTGCACATATCCCCCAAGACGCGCTGCTCGAACTGGCTTCGCGCAAGGCATCCTCCGTCAAATATCTGGACTGGAACGAACTCTACGCACAACTCACGCTCGCACAGGTCCCGACACTGCGTCTCGGCGTGCACGAGCACAGCAGATTCACGGAGCTGCTCGAATGGCAAATCGTCGGCACCGGTGCGCGTGCTGGTGCGAGTTCGCCGCCGGATCTCACTGCGCAGCGACGCGGAACCACGGCGCAGATCGTGCGGCTTGCGCGTGTGCTGGAGAAAGTGCAGGAACTCGCGATTTCGCGTGGGGCTGGGCCCGCGGGGTGCTTCAGTCTCGTGTGCGAAAATGGGGAGCTGCAGGTTTATGCGCGCCCTGGCGCGAGGAGTTGCTTGCCGTCGGACGTGAAGACGCGGTTTTATCGCGCTGGAACGGGCGCGAGCTAGGGTGCTTGAGTTTGGAAGAAATGGCCATAGTTGAAGACATCTTCGTTGATAAGCACGGTTTCTGGTAAGCACATTGAGAGCATGGTCGTAGGACCACAATAGTGTGTTTAGGTCAGAGATAGAGAAATTGTCTCATTGTGCCTGTGTAGGCTCTTTATGGAGTGTACGAATAACCAAAGGCGATATGCAAGGTCTCTAGCAGTTTTGTGCATACCAGATCCAATTTTTGACCGCGGCAACTTGAAGTGGGCTGCGCGCAAACAATCTCGGAAAATCTCCTGTGCTCTTCCTGCCCTGTCTATCGATTATCGATACGATAGTATTTTACTTTACTGCTGGTACACGTACGGCACTACGTTCGCCCCCGTGTTGAACGCTGTCATCCGCAGCTAGTTATTTCACTTCGAATATTGCCGTCCACCCTCTCTCCCTTACGCCCGCAGCGGGTCGCAGCCGATACTACACTCCCCTTCACCCCATCGAACACGCCCCGTTTTTCGCTCTCCGTTCACGCATTCACGTATTGGTAAATGGAAGGGAAGACGACGGCCACTGGCACGAGCGCGGCAGACCGTAGCCGCATAGGCGCCGCTCAACTTCCTACGTGCGAGGGCGACCCGCCCTATCTGGGTCCTCACCTTTGCTGAAATAGCCCTGCTGATGGTCCCCGCGCGATATGTCTTCGCCGTCTTGGGTTCAAACTTCCTGAAGTGATGCGCGATTTTTTATCTTTTATGTCAAACGATTGTCCTTTTTCAGCATGAGGGGACGACCACTCACCACTCCAGTCAACCCGTTCTCGTTCTCCTGCGGCCGCAGCTATCACCCCTTTCTCTCGACACACGCAAAACACACGTACAACTGCGCACCTCCTCTCCATCCTGCATTCAGTCTATCGATGCTATCGTATATCTTTCATTCATGCCACACCCGTATAAATGGGACTGGCGTTTCGTGATCCATTCCACCGTACACCGTACACATCCCCCCGCACTGTAACACGATCGCTTCAACTCAATGTCTCGCACTCGTGGAACTTTCTCACCCTTCACACGCGGCAACGCGAGTCCCAGGCCAGACTTTGGAAATAGGTACTACGTCCGTGGTGGTGGCGGCGGCGGCGGCAACAATCCCCGTGGAACAAGAGGAGGCGGCCCCTTCACCCGGTCCACATCCGGCAGCTTTCCTCCTGAGGCCGACATCAAGGAAGGTCTGGACACGTCCAAGATCATCGAGACGATCCCCTCGCCTCCCCGTCAGTCCGCACCCGAGCACATCCCAATAGAGAACACGCGCTATGTCGCGTCCTACAATTGGGTCGCCAAGGAGGATCCTACGATCGTCGTTCCAGGTACGGATTTTTCACCCCCACTTGACATCGCGCCCATGCTCAGATTCGTACTCATTCCACTACAGGTTCGCCGGCTTTGTGGACTGGCCAAGACCTCCCGTTCACCCTTCAGCCCGACGACGGCTCCAACTTCGTAGACCAGAATACGGCCCGTATGTCCCGATATCCCCTGCTTCCTCTCTTCGCCGCCGCAGATGCGATACATGACAAGAAGGCGCCGCCTGTCGACTGGCCCGCTGTGGACGTCGTCACGGACCGTAATGGTCTGCGTAAGCTCTTGCGCTGGCTCAGTCCGTCGGAAGGCCGGGAGGTCCGCGACTTTCGGATCGATGTCGAGCTCGTTGGCTTGAGGACTATCATCTTGAGCCGTTGGGAGGGCCGATCGCGCGAGCCACCCTCCGGACGGAGCTTTGGTTTCGCCTTTGAGGCTGCCACATCGCGCGCAGCGCCGGGATGTCCAATCTCGGGTCACCATAGGGCCATCACATACGTGCGTTGCCATTCTCACTCATTGTACAATTTCAACGTGCTCAACATAATTTTGACGATGGTAGGACATGTTGGATATGAAAATGATCGTCCGATTCGAGGTCGACTCGTGCCTACCCACTGACAAAAGCGACACGAAACGCTCCGCGAAGGAGGTGCCTGTGCCAGCCGTCGACGACCTGGCAGATGCGCTCGGGAGCATAAGCTTATCTTCTTCTTCTACTGCTGCTTCAGAATCTACTTCGTCGTCGTCGTCGCCAGCAGCCATCAACATTCTCCACGCGGGCACGCAAGTCCCGCAAGACGCGCTGCTCGAGGTAGCCTCACGCTCGACGTGGTTCGTCGACCAGCTGGACTGGAATGAACTCTACCCTCAACTCGCGCTCTCGCAGACGCCCGGACTGCGCCTCGGCGTGCACGAGCGCGGCAAGTTTACGGAACTGCGCGAATTGCAAGTCATCGGTGGTGCGGACACCGACGCCGGCGGCGGCGGCAGCGACGGGGACAGTCCTAGCGACGGTGGTGGTGCGGCAAGTTGGCCGCCGAACCTCAGCGCTCAGCGCCGCGAGACGGCCGCGCAGGTTGTCCGGCTTGCGCGCGTGTTGGAGGACATACAGGAGCTCGCGATTTCGCGTGGGCCTGGGCCTGCGGGGTGTTTCAGCCTCGTGTGCGAGCGTGGGCAGTTGCGCGTGTATGGACGGAAGGGTGCGAGGAGCTGTTTGCCGTCGGACGTGAGAGCGCGGTTCTCTGGCACCGGAGCGTGCGCGGATGTAGACGCTTGAGTGGTGGGGGGGGGGAATACGTACAGTGTCTAATTTTGGCGAGGAGAAAGATCGTACGAGTGTACTGTACTGTATTTTTTTGTTGGCAGTTCAACGGTTACAACATCCAACGTGTCGTGGTTTGCACGCGTGTGGCGGACTTTGTTCGGTTCGGAACGGTATAGTACTGTACTGTATCCGCTGGTGTTGCATGTGGTGTGGTGTGATGTGTTGTATTGCCGTGGAAGCTATTGTCACTGATGCAACGTTGTTGCATTGATGGCTCGCTTGCATAGGCTCGCTTGTATTCAATTGTCACAATCATAGACCCATACAGTGACTGGAAACTGCATTGACGTAAATCAAGGATATGGATGTACTTCTCTGAGAAATTTCTCTCGACTCGGATGTCCTCGTACATTTACGGTATCATCCTCGGCCCCGTAAAGTGGGGGAATCGTACGTCGTTAAGAAGTGATTCGAAAAATTGCGGTCATTGGGGGGGGGGGGGTGAACATGATATTGCTGCTAATGGCATTTACAAATCAAAATTGCATGTTCCGGGACGTCTTCTCCCTTGATGTCTTTTTGCCTTTCTGGCTTGCCCTGGGCTCCTTAGTCCGACGAGACCGGGGCTCCATCGTCGTTATTTCGGGGACTTTGGATGCAATGCAACTCTGCAAGACGACGCAGCGCAGGGCAAAAGCTCGGAGAAACCACGGAAAATAAAATGTAATTGTAAAGAGGGCGGATTCAGTAAGGCACAGCACAGCAAAATAAGGGCGCACGCCGATGAGGGCGGTGAATGAGAATGAGATCAAACTCGATGGAAGAGCAGGTGCGAGTTGAGCCATAGGCGCCATTGCAGTGTGATTACCGCAGCACGGGTGGGCCCGGACCATGAGTGTGCGGTAGCACGCTTCGGATTACTTATCTGCTCTCGTTAGGCGATGTTATTCGCAACTGGAGACCAATGCATTTCTCCACGAAAATAGGTTCCGTCCGCCCCGTGGAAACTGTAAGCCAAGGAGAGAACAACGTTGAAGGGAGGCAGAGGGGTTCCGAGAGACTCAACTAACGTGATGGGGCAGAAGGATCAAACTAGTGTACCATCAAGAGACGTTTTCTGATGGCTTCAAGAATACAGCCCACAGTGGGGCGGCTTCTCTTCTTGGCCCTGCCTCCTGTGCGACTGTGCCTGTATAAGCTGTTTACAGTGTAGTAAGTCTTGGTTTTGGAAGTTCTCGGACGGGAGGCAACGTTGACTGGGACCATGAAATGGGTCTCATTTCTCGGGTTTAATGAACGTGATCATAATGAGGGACAAGGACTGTGAGTTGGTATTGGCGTAATAATACTTTGATACTTATACGATCAATGCCCCCAAGGACTTCATCTATCGTGTCCTGTCGTCGTTCATCAAGCGAGGACCGAGCCACGGTATAAGCTGTAGGCACTGGAAAAATTGGGTCTAGAACCTCGGACTTGCCCCGGAAACCAGGGGACGTGCGAACCCCGGGCTCGACTATAGCAACAGAAAGGAAGCAAGGCGAGGAAATCGAAGGGGAGATTCGGACGGAACTAGTGCACATGGTCCAATGTTGCGAGGAAGGTGTAGGGGGAAGGAAGGGAATCAAAGAGAGACAGTATTCTTTGTGAGAGACAGTGGAGTAACCAGCTTACGGCTGAAGTCCACGTGAACGTAGCTCCCAACGTGTCGGGGTGAGCCTAGAATGGCTAGACATACTCGGCGTCGACTCTAAAATGCATCCTTCTTTGGCGGAGCGAGTAAGACAGATCGCACATCTTGAGATCGGTACGTGCTATGTCGTATCCTGACGGCCGCCGGTAATGTGGTCAATGTGAGGTTGGTGTTTCAGGATGGGGAGAGAACGGAGGCACCCTCCAATGATGTTCAGGTCAAGGGTAAGGAAGAGATATTAGCGTGGTTTGTCACGTAGTGGGTGAAGAGGGAGCTGTATTTCGCCGCCAACTTGACGGGGATGAACGTTGAAAGAAGATAAGGGAGTGGGTTGGGTAAGCATTTCTGGGCGATATGCATCACCCCCTCAAGAGCAGGGGTTCTCTCAGCCACCGGTCTTAGGGCGGTCGATTACGACTCCATACTCCAAAAGAGTGACGCGGTGTATTGGTACGAATGGTGGAAGGACGTGCCAACGGAAACACCCTCATTTTTAGATGTACATGTTCTTGACCACAGGACGGACCAGCTTGGTAAAAGAAGGCGGAACAATTATTGGTAGTAGCCGCGGTTATCTATGCTCCATTTTCTCCAAGTCTGAGGGCGGGAGGGCGAGATCAATATGAGAGAAGCATGGGAGAAAGCCCTGACACGGCACTTGAGTAGGATTTGGGGAGGGGCCTGACCGTGCACCGCTGTTCAAACAAGGAGGGGCCGGACCACTCTCAGAAGGCACAAAGACGTAAGAGCTTGTGATCGAGCTCAGTTCTTTGCTAAATCCTGTAGCGGGGGCGAAACGAGCGTAATGCCTAAAGGTGGACGACTACCACGGGTCACGAGGTGAGATCGCATAGCCGAGGATGTGCTACGAGCGAGATTCGCGTTGTTTGTAAAGGGTAAGGATTACCGGTAAAAGCGGGGAAAGATAACGTTGTGAAGAGGGAGCGGGGAAGTGTGAAGTTTGATTGATGTTGTTAGTGCAAGTGTAAGGAGGGAAGGCCGCGTACCGTCAGTGTAGGCCAGCCAAAGGTCTGGTGTGAGATAAGATAAGGCGGGGATTCGTCGGGGATTTATTTAGTTTAAAGTCCGACGAGAGCGCCCGATTGCGCTATTCACGATGACGCGCGTCGTCAGTGTGTAGACTCGACTCGAGACGAGACTATATCAGCCATCCCTGTCAACGACTACTGCTGCCGCCTGCTCTTGCTTCTCCCCTCTTACCCGTCCAAAGCCTTCTTTCTATCTTAGTCCCCATCCTCATGCCGGACATGTCCGCTATCGCATACCCCCAACAAAGAGAATTCAACCCATACACTGAAAATGGCGGCACCATCCTCGCCGTCGCCGGTGCAGACTTTACTGTCGTCGCTGGTGACACCCGCCAGAGCGAGGGTTACAACATTCAGACTCGCTATGCACCCAAAGTATTTCGGCTGTGCGTTCAACTCTTTTTCCGAAATGTTCCAGTCCCCCATTTCAGACGTCGTATTGACCTGCCTCTGTAGGACCGACCGCGCTGTGCTCGCAGTGAACGGCTTTGCAGCAGATGGAAACACATTCGTAAAAAAAGTCAAGCAAAGACTCGAGGTACGCGCCTTTTTGATAGCATATCACACATGGATTCGTCCCTTACGTCTTACCAGTGGTATCGACACAACCACGCAAAGGACATGCCCCTCCGCGCAATTGCGCGTCTAATTCAAACGATGCTATACGCCCAACGCTTCTTCCCTTACTATGTTTACAACATTCTCGGCGGTATTGAGGAAGATGGTATGCTTAATCCTTTTTTGAGCCTGTGCCAAGCAGGTACTGAACCGCTATTTATACGCAGGCACTGGCGCTGTTTACTCTTTTGATCCAGTCGGCTCGTACGAACGCGAGGCCTGTCGTGCTGCGGGAGCTGCGCAGTCACTCGTCCAGCCCTTGCTTGACAATCAGGTGAGCATGAGCGTGAAGATTCCGCTTGATGTCGCGAATTACCTCCTCGTCCTCCGTACTCTCACCGACCTCTCACCGACTATTCGCCGGGCTTCTCGTCGTTAACTCCGCCTTGCTTGATTAGATCTACTTCAAGAACCAGACAGCTGCACCAGGCCTTTCGCACCCAGCGCACTTGCCATTACCAGACGTTCTTTCTATCGTGATCGATTCTTTCACGAGCGCAACGGAGCGTCATATCGAGGTATGGTTTTATCCCTTCTCACCATAAGTGGCTGCTGCATCGATATTTACCTAAACACGACCAGGTTGGGGATGGCCTGGAGATGTATATTGTTCTAGCAAAAGGGCGGGCGTTACCTGACGTGGTAACGAATTTAATGCCAGAGGAACTCCCTTCCACGGAGGACGGTGAAAGGATATTTGTACTGAAGCGGGATTTGAAGAAAGATTAACACTGTATAATACCATCCGTTTTCATTTGGGTCCTCTTGCTGCCTACAATAGCGCAGCCCCATCGTAAACATAAATGTGAACATAAAAAAAAAACGGTTCCCACGACCGATTGCCCACTTTCGGCCCATTCGGCCACTCGGGGTTGTCACGCTACTGCATCTGGATGCCTAACTCTGTGGTTGTTGGTAAGGGAACCCAAAACAGGAACAAATTCAACGCTCCTCACTTCCCACTCGTTTCCCACACGCTCTTTGCCCTCCTTACTCCCCTCCTTGCCCTCCTCACTCGTCGCCCAGTGCGCTCCCATCCCCCTTTCAAATCTTGAGAACGTCCTTTCTTTTTTTCTCCTCCCTCCCGTCCGTCTAGCCAAACATTGCCGCCGCCAGCTCTCCCTCTATACCCCCTCGTCACGCGTTTACGCAATGCTTCTCAGATCTCTCGCATTCTTCCTCACCGCCTCCGCCTCCGCCCTTGCACAAACCGATTTCAGCGCGGCGCATAATGTCACACCAATCGGGGGAACATGGAGCTCAGGGTCGATGAACGTTACAACTGGCCCGGTGCGTGCTTTTTGCGCGCTTTTTTTTTTTGTTGGCGCTCATCACTCATCCCCAAATAGACGTATGTGGACCCAAGCAGCAAAGCCTTTACATTCCCTGTGAATACCGGTATCTCTATGTCGTTGTGGGTGTCGTCTTTTCTTTATCAGTTCGAGATGTTGAGAGATATGTTCGATTCTTATAGCGACGAAGCCTCGATGTGGTTTGAAGTTTTGCGATACCGGATGGAAGGCAATGGTACGCCCCTCCGCAGCTCACCACATCGTTATCTTTCCTCCACCTCTGAACTCCTTCCCTCTTGTCCGCAGGTGCAAGCCCAAAATGTATCACTGTCGTCCTTAACTGGGCCCATGGGCCGTATCAATTCAACGACAATGGATCCATCTCCTTTTTTCCCGTCCAAGATGGCTTCCAGCGAATCCAGGAACCATGCTCCGCAAATTCCGACTTTACCGAGGATTATCATCTCCAGGAGCTGTACCAGTCGTGGCAGATTTTTATGGACGCAATAGACGGGCCCAAATTCCACTTGTTTGGGTTTGATCTTTCGCCCCTTCCGCCGATGAAGTTACTTTCCCAAACGCCAAACATGTTACCCCTCCGATCACTCAGAAACACCTCCACCAATTCGACGACCGTCCTGAAACGATCGACGAACGACGTCGTGCCAGCAACCCAGTGGTGGAACTTTGCCGCTGTGGCTACCATTAGTGGGATGCTTGGTAGTACGCTCCTCATATAATTTAGGTATGTGGCGGTATAGCAGGTGGCCACTACACAGACTGGGCGGAGCCAGGTAGTTGTAGAGCAGGACAAACAATCACGGACAAGGAGCAGACACTTGACAAAACCTCATTTTAACGCACACACACACACCGCATTTCTTTTCTTTCTCCCTACCTTTTACCCTCTCCACCATACCCGGCGTTCGGAGAAATTAGGGAAACACGTTCGTTTGTCCCCCCTCCTTCGCAAGCGCTCATTGCCACACAGCGGCCTGCACCGACAGCGCCTACGCCTTGAATCCAGCAGTAATCGTCTCCTTTTTTTACTCGAGCATCTTTCTTTATTAACTTACTTCTTTCGCGTACCGTCATCTGGCCGCGGTACATTGTCTTGAGTACGTTACTGTATGTGATCATCTGCTTAGGTACAGATGTAGTAGGCTTAGGAGGGCAGTTGCCCTCTTCTTGCTCGAGAGGGGGATGATAAGCGCCATTTAATCACCGGTGTAGGGCTATTATCAAGTCTGTGTCTGTCTGTCACTACGGTAGTAGTGCTATAGCAATGCCTTGAAACTAAATGCAATATGCTGGACATGGACCAGAGTTCCACCTAGCTTAGGAGTATCGATAAATGACGTCGTGCGTGGTCACGTTGGGAGGGGTAAAACGCCAAAAACGTCAGAGTCGGAGACCCAGACCCGAGGGCACCGGGCTTGTTCACGGGATCCTCTTACAGATCAAAAAGGTAAGGGCGAAAGGCGATTATCGGCCCCAGCTCGACCTTCCTTCTCGAAATGTGCTCCGCACCATCTTTTTTTTTTTTTTTTTCAAATTTTGTGATGAATGATTAGATGGGGCCACAACTAGTAATACCAGTTGAGTATACGTAATGGTGGGATGAAAACAAAAAAAAAAAGAAACGTCAAGCCCGAGGATGGAACTTCATACCGTACTGTATACAGTCTGAACTGGAACTGGGGGAGTGATCTAGTGATCCACACCACGCACACACGGGCGTCAGAACCCACCGACCGACGGAACAAAATTTAAAAATTAAATGACGAGGCGCGCCACTGCGGCGCAGATAGGCCAGTTACAGGCGTGGAACGTGGAGCCACCGTGCGCAGCAGCGCCACAGCCATGTTGTTATGGTTTGGTTTGTGTTGTAGACCCATCACAGGTCTGAAAATCCTTAAAATCCTTTATGTGCCGCGATGCTCTGCCGCAGCTCCACTTGCAGGGATGGCCGAGGTTCACGGCCACCGCCGAGAAACAATAAAAAAGAATCGTCCGAGGCTCAGCGCTCAGTAGCGCTCAGTGCTCAGCAAAATTGGGTTGCTGACTGTATTTCCTCGACGTGGGACCGCCGTGACACCCGGAAGAAACGAAGCGAGCCGAAGAGGCACACTCAGTTCACTCCCTGCGCAGGTTCCTTTCTTCGCAGCGGTGGCCCGACGATCCGTACCCATATGAATAGACATTCCATCCTATTTTCTTCCCTCTCTGCTGTCGGGGAACGGTCATGTTTTGGATAGCCTGTGGTCTAAGATCAGAGCGCAAGCGAGATACGTTTGCCGGGAATCCCGGGACGCAATAGAGTCTATGACTCATGTGCCGAATGATTGCCATATCGAAGTTGATGGGTTACAAGTAGCAAACCTTACTCTGTACGAAGGGGAACCACCAATAGGGGAGAACTCGGAGGGTAACAGGAGGGCAAAAGATATGGCACACGGTATGATCCGCCAATACCTCCCCCGCATCTCTAATCCAGCGGAAGGTCACTTTAGCGCGTGTGTTAGGCGCTATGCCCAACGTTTTCTACCCTCCTTGGACGTGCAGAAGCTGCGGCTGTCCGTCTGCTGTGAGGTTCTGGGGGAAAACCAATTGACCGAGATTAACGGCTAATAGCGCTGCATTGGAGCAAGCGATGAAGACTGGCAAAAGAACCACGGCGTGGTGGCCGTCGAACCACAGAATTAGGGAACATGTGATGAAGTCACCGCAGGGAGAAAGAAAGCGCGTCGGAGCAGATGACTCGTGCGCCCTCCGTCACACGGTTAGTGGGCTAGGCTCCTGACCATGCTTCACCCTTCACCCGAGAGAACATCGACCACGAGACACGCCGCAAAGGAGATGAAGGATATTCGGAGATGCAGAGGGGGGTGCACGCTAAGTTTTGAGAAGACGAAGGGACAGAAGTGAGAATTGGGGGAAGACGTCCCCATGACCTTTCCGGTTCGATTCCGGGTTTCTGAATTTGATGCGTTCTAGGTTCGTTTCCGCGTCGGTACCTTCGGATGCGTACGTGATGCTGGCTTCGGACTCGGAGGCGATGAATGTTAATGGGAGCGAAATGACATGTGAACGTATGAATGGGAAGGAATGATGGCGGGGGATAGATCATGGACCAGATGAATGGGATGAATATCCCATTCTGCTACGACGGATCTGGGGAATCCCAATCAGAGTTCCCCGCATGAACTTGCCATTTGCGAGGCTGAGCGAGAAGAGGAAGAAGTGTAGGGTATGGGGGAGAAGGCCTTCGTCCGCGGGAGACGCGAAGGTGGTGTCACCCGCACGCTGTCGTATTTTTACGACTTCGCTACTGGGTGCCCCCTGATGCAAGGCCCTGTGTTGTGTTGCGGAGATCTCAGATGTCTTCAGGTGTTCGTCGTTGAATCTACTGTCCCGCCGGTCTCCGTGCCTTTCCTAGTGCGTGATATTGGTTCGTCCTTTTTCATTCGTCAATAGATGGTCACACAGTATGCTTCTTTACCCGTTGGCGTTGTGAGTAAGTAAGCGAATAGCCACGATGAATTGCCTCAAAGTGAGCATAGTTATGCTGTAGATGGAAAAATCTTCGGCTCAGGGATGGAGGCTTTTTGTCTATTTGAAGATCCGGGAGCCGACCATGCCAGCGCAGGTGACCAGAAGTAAGGTTTTCGTCGCAATACAGTACCGCCCATGGGCCTGGCTGGCACAGTTCAAGATGGGACACGGATTCACGGGCATCCGTGCTCGTCGCAGAAAGAACGTGGCGGTGGGAACCCGCTGGCCCGGGCCAGCGAGGTTTTTCCTCGAGAGATCTGTGGATGTATTACGGTCTGTCCTCGTGAGCGCTTGTGAACCGCATGCTACACTACGTTGAGGGTGGTCCACGTCAGGTGTCGCGACGCCCCTGAACCGGCTTCGCACACCAGCACTGTAGAAGGAAAGAACTTGAAGCCCGAGAAGCCACGAGTTCAGCCCGGGATCTATACAGTCCCCCCATAAATGTCATCCCGTCCCGGTATTCTCGAAATGCCGTGTCGTCGCCTTTCGTGCCATGAGGTAGGCTACTACCGGCGGTCGCGGTGACCTTTTGCCGCTTTGCGCTCGCTTGACCGGCATGGTGGGTGGGGGGGGTTTTTGGGTGTCCGAGCTCGCGCGAAGGTTGCATTATTGACACGGCCTCGTCGATCCCGGTTCATCTCGTTTTTTTTAACTGCCCGGGCAGTAAACGTGAGGGAGAGACCGGTCGGTGAGTGCGGGACCTCGGTTGACGCACCAGACCGCGGTCGCCCTTGGCGGCTCGAATCCGACCAAAGCCACCCCACGGCCCAGATCCTGGAAAGTTTGGAATTTGGCACTTTGATAAAGGGGAAATGCACACATTCCGAATGAGTGTTTTGGGTGCCACTTCGATGAATTGGGCGACGAGGACTGCAAACGGCAAGTGCTGCTGTACGTTTTTGAGCAAATTTCGGCGTTTCCTCGCTGGATTTGTATTTTTCTTCTGGGGAGAGCAAGCAAGCTTCAAGTTTACTCCCATGGATCAAAGAGCGTCCGTAATAAAGTCCGCGGCCTGAATTGGTAGCACTCACTCCCCAAGGCTGGAACGCACATTCTGGATTGTCTGGCAATTGAATCCGTTCCGGTTGAAAATGGCTACGATGCTCGGACATTTCGCCGAAACCTCATCGAGATGAGGAGTCTTGTTGAGATGTGCATGAATTGATATTGTCTGAAGCACAAGGGACACTGGCATCCATCTATGATTCTGGGTTTAAGGATACTACCGAACTAACATGAATGAGTCATTTACGAACGTTCTCAGTCGCTGGCGGGCCTCCGGTGCCATATACTTGGCTCGGTCTGTGCCGCAGCACCACATCGACCACGAGTAGCGCCACTCGGTCTGGAATCGTCCTGCTCCAACGCACCATACTTCATCGAACATTGCTGTATGTCAGACAGAAGTTGGAATTGGCAGCGTCGATGAACTTGTTCCCTCCATGGGTTATCATCCATTTTATGCCCAGAGACTTGTTCGACGCCCAAAGGCCTATCAAGTTTGCGCTATACTTGGTCAAGGCCACCCAGCCTCTCAGCTCAGGCACGTTTCTCATTCTTTCCGCTTCGAGGCACAGCTCGAGTCTCGGCTCCGATCCTATAACAGCCCGGACGCTTCGGGACAGCGATATACCTTCGGCTTCTGCCTATGGCTGAGGCAGTAGAAAGGGCGGTTCACCTAGTCGTCCGTGCTAAAGATAGTGCGAAATGAATCCGGGAGAACAAAGTTCTCGACAGTCGGTTTAGGAATGTCGCTCTAAAGGATTCGTCAAGGAATGCACAGTCCACATTGCCTATGCCTGTGGCAATAAATGCTGTGGGCCACGTCACGGTTCTTTGACGTGGAGTGGTCAGAAATCATGGAGGGTTGACAACCAGACAACGATAAGTTGGTCATGGATGTATGAGACGGAAATGCTATGAGCATTCCCTCTGAGACAATCCCTTAACCCGCCTATGAGAAGGAAGGTGTTAGTTAAGTTTGATCATAGTGCATAATTCATGAGCGATTTCGCAAATCAGAGCGCCCTATACGTGGATGATGCCTGGCGCATTTTGGGGGGGAGCCAGGATTGTCTTCATGTGATCGGCGTCTTTACGTTCCGGGGGTTCAACTACGAGATATAGTTTGCAGTCCGATGGAAAGACAGAAAGAAGGGTAGTCATAGCCGGAGGGGGGCTGGGCCGAGTTTCTTATGCCCAAACGGTTGGACCTCGCGCACATATGGAACAGAAGGAAGAGTAGAGCAGGTGAGCACTGCAAAAGGGGTGGTGTCACACGGAGTTTTGGAGGCATACCATGGATGATCCTGTGACTCTCAAATGAATGGGAGGATGGTCTAACTCAGTAGGCTGGACACCTTCGAAGGCAGAAGAGCGCATGGAGTTACGTATCAGGTAAGCGGAATGGACTATTGTAAACGCCACCGGAGTCCGGCACATTGCCTACAGGGTAAGTCGGTTTCTGAGAATGATGGGGTTAATACAACGCGGAAGTTCGAAGACGAGGCGGCGTCGAGAAATGCGAGAAGCCTGGGGAAATAGGCGCGAACGTGACCAAACGGTGAGCATCAAGCGGCGTATGGTGTGGATGTACGCATGCAGAAGACGGTGTAATGTAAGAGTTCGATGTATTGAGAATGTTCACATAAAGGAGGTGGTATCGCCCATGACCATGACGTGGCACCGGGGAATGACGGATCAGAGTTCTTGCCAGAGAGGAAGTCAATCGAAGATAACGTTTTGTCATTGGGGCGCAGAGTGAAGCCGAGGACCGAGGGGAAGTGACCAGCGGTCGTATGTTCTACAGCAGAAAGCGGTGCGGCACAGAGTAGAGCAGCAGGGGTTCAAAAAGGGACGAGTGTGCAAAGTCACGAGCACGCATTTCACAGCGCCTAAGCTAACGGAACATAAGCCAAGGCCTCTTTGTCTCCAGCCACCATCACCTTTTCATGTACCAAGGACACAACCCATTTCTCGACGTTTCTCAATCCTCCTCTCCTATAACCGGTCTTCCTCGACCTTATTCCCGTCCCCCCATCCCCAGTATCTTCACCAACACTGGGGACAGTGAGGACTCAGACGACCATCATCACTCATCTCGTCACCAGCATTCCGATGCCTCAGAAATCGATTACAAAATTTCCCATCATTTTTTCCCGGCTGCTGACAGACAACACGACATCATATCCACCTCCGCCCCAGAGGCTTCGACCTATGATGGCTTGCCTCCACTGTCCCCCATATTCCCCTCCCTCGACCAAGGCGGCATCTCCATGTCCCCTGCCGCCATGTTCCTATCCGCTTTCAGTCCCTCTGTCTCTGTCGCCCCTTTACCCGACGATGAGGGTGAGGAGGTCGATGGCTACAAACTTGGCAGCATCATAGGCTATGGAGGTTTTTCCACCATCCGACGTGCTTACTCTCCTTCCGGCGGGACCGTCGCTGTCAAAATCGTACGTCGCTCCGATCTGGCTTCGCAAACTAATTCCTCACAAGCTCGCGACCGCATGGAAAACGAAGCCACCGTATGGAAAACGCTCTCTCACGAACACATCCTCCCTCTTTTCTACTTTTCCCACACCTCTTACGCCGACTTTTTCTTCATGCTCCTCTGTCCTGCCGGCACGCTTTACGATATCCTTAAACGTGACGGTCACCCCGCATTACCGCTTGACGATGCCGGTACGATGTTCCGCCAAGTTGTTCGTGGCGTTCGATACCTCCACGAGCAGATGGGCCTCGTCCATGCCGACTTGAAACTCGAAAATGTTCTTGTTGATGAAATGGGCGTATGTCGCATCGGCGATTTCGGCATGACGCGCGGCATTGGGGAGGAGATTGAAGAGGATCCGGCCGCGCCACAAGCGAGTTTGCACGCAACCCGCGACCAGTCCTCAACTGCCAATTCCTTCAGATCCCTTCGACAATCTGCACTACTTCGTGGTCGCCGTTCCCTCAAGGCAACGGCCCATCTCTCACCTTTACACCACAATAATTCTCGCCCCCGTCGCCGCGAATCAACCCCCGTCTCCACTCAAGCTTCCACCCAAGCCCCCCACTCACACGCCGTCTACGACTTTCCCCCAGGCTCACTTCCCTATGCCGCACCAGAGCTCCTACATACACCAAACGCCGAAAATCCCTATCGTCCTGATCCCGCGCAGGACGTTTGGGCACTTGGAGTCATGCTGTACGCATTACTAACTGGGGGCCTTCCCTTCGTGGATTCATTCGAGCCTCGGCTGACGATGAAAATTTTGCACGGTAATTCTCTGCGGTCTGGTACTTGCCAAAATAAAATTGTTGACGAACGCTTTCTTAGGTGCCTATGAGATGCCCAAGAATGTCGGGCGAGGTGCCGAGATCGTACTGCACGGGTGTCTAGAAGCATCAGTAGCTCAGCGCTGGAGCATTGCGGCCGTTGATGATGTCAGTTGGTCCGTCGGTTGGGACACTGACACTGACGACTTGTGTTCTGGAACTGCAGTTAGTGAGCCTGAGAGGTTGGTTCACGATCCGCGGGCGTACGCCCAAAGGTCAGTATCGCCCCCGAGGGACTGCGCACCTGCCGCCCACGAGCACGACATCGCCAGTGAGGATGCGGTGCCAGAACTCGAGGATGATGCCGAGCCCACACGCGGTCGTTTCGCACGATCCACATCGTCACGAAGCCGCAGCACGGGGACGAGAGCCTTCTCGCCGTTCACGAACGCCTGGTCAGAGATGGAGATGCCCTCAGTGGGCCCGCCGGAGCTCACGCTCCCTGGGACCCCCATTCGCCCGCCGCTCGAACGCCCACGTGGGCGCTATTCAATTAAGAGCAGCGTCGGTGGGAAGAGGTCGTCGACGGATCCTGCGCGCTCGATTAGCCCGAGCATCGAGGCGATATCGCCCACGAGCGCTGGGATGCGCGGCAGAAGGGGATCAAATGGACCGAATGTCCGGCCTCCACCTACGCTGGGACTCGGACTGAGCTCAGCCTACCCGAAGCGCGCGGGTAGTCAGCCACCGCGACACTCGGCGCCGTGGACAGTACCCTCGAGGGCGCGGGCGAGTGTGGGTGTCTCGCCCGCGTTGACAGTCGCCGTCTCAACGCCACACCATGATGGTGGCTTTGTGTTGAAGACGGGGCTGGATGGCGTTCGGAGCCGCAGCGTCGGACGTTTTTGATGGTTCGAACACTCTCTTCAAGTTTCGGTGGCTTTGATGTTCCTTCCTCTCTCTTATCTATCTCCTATCTGTCCAATCTTCTGTCTGTGCAACTGCAAGTTTCCTCTCTTTCAATTTGGTCCTCCTTGCTTACGGTCTTCTCATGGCGGATTCTTCGCACGTACATGTATCCCTTCACCGCTGTCTCGATTATCCTTTGGGGGTTATGGTGTTGTTTATTGTTACGCCTTTCGATGTGCCCAATATTTATTTATGTACAGTCACCAGTATCGGACGTTCGCGTTCTGAGGAGCCAATGGGAGGGTTGGATTGACCATCTACAATAATATATATATACCCCCAACCAGTAATGTGCTTTTGTGGGAGGAACAACTGAGACGTCATTCAAGCATAGTATCACACTCGAGAGTTGTCAAGGTTGAAGATGAGAATGTCCTCCGCGCCTGCGCTCACAAGCTGATCCATTACATCCGCCATCTTGGACCTCTCCACCATCGAGCTGACTGCAACCCATTCCGGATCCTCGAGGGGCGAGATCGTCGGTGCGCGGCGCCCGGGTGTGATGGCGGTAGCGGTGGAGAGGATCGCGCGGCGGATGTTGTACTGGCACACGATGTACTTGCGCGCTGCGATTACCCCCGCGATGCGCGCGGTGATCTTGTCGATCAGTGGCGATAGGTGCGGATGCTTCGGCTTTGTGGATCGGATCAGGACCGCTTCGGACTGCAGCAGCGTCGCGATGGGCCGCAAGCCTGCCGCGCGCATTGTCTCGCCGGACTCTGAAGAGGGGAGGTTTAGCAGACAGACGGAGAGGGGAGGGGGGTGCTAATTTCTGATTTTTACGCACCTACGAGATCAACTGGTGTTTCCGGATGAGATTTAATGTATGTCAGGACTCGACGTTTTGAGGGAGGGGAGGGAGCGGCCCACCTATGGCATCTGCGAGCCCGAGCGCACAGGCTGCTTCGACGCTTCCGCCGACGTATTCGATCGAGGTACGCGCGTCGCCGACGAGTCCGGCGCGATCGTCGATATCGGCGAAGTGGCGCGCGGCGAGGACCTCGAAACTGGTCACGATGCGCTTGCCCGCGAGCGAGTCGACGCTCCGCACGGGTCCCGCTTCGGGAACCTGCACCTGGAGCGCGCACTTGCCGAAGCCGAGCCGTAGCGTCTCGGTCACGAAGAGCTCCATCTCTGCTTCGAGGATGACGTCGTGGCCCGTGATTCCGAGGTCCACGTTGCCTTTTCCGACGAAGGAAGGTATGTCGGCTGCGGGGAGGAAGACGCTGGAACGTTGGTTATTATTTAAAAAGTTTGGCATGTAGTGATTGGTAGTGGTGGTGGGGTTATTGGTGTTTTTACTATGTGGGGATCTGTGGGGGTGTGGGGACGTACAGCGCGATCTGGTGGTTCTGCACTAGGCAGACGTCGAGTCGATTCGGACGGTTGAACTGGATGTCCGCACCTGGATGGGAAGGCACGCGCGCATCGTGCGTTAAGCCTTACCATGACCGCATCGGAGGGGATTTACATACCAGCGAGGAGCTCAAGACATCTCTCGTGAAGACGACCTGTGAGTAGCGATTATCGA
>QFFA01000532.1:0-12857 GCA_003316565.1 Russula foetens
GGTACAGTAACTATGGCATCACGCGCGCTTCTCCTCCTTCGTACGACGTTGATATCCAAAAGAACCACAAATGGACAGGGCGAGCCGAAAGGTTGAACATATAATCATAGGCAGAAAAAAAAAACGAAGCGGTCGAAGAAAGCAAACACAGTTCCGAAACCCTTTGGGAGTTATATAACCCAAAGGTCTAAAGGGAAACCTGCGGACGAAAACGAAGACAACAACGGAGGCGATGACCAAACGTAGTGGGGAATACCGTAAAGCGATGTCGGAATGGACGTTAAATTTTTTTTATGGATGGTGCCTGTAGTGATGAATTGAACAGAGTGAGTACCGCGACAATTGACCAGATTTAAACACAACGCAACACACGTTTTATTCGGGGCGACTGACCCTCCACGACTATTTATTCTCGGAGGGGTGGAAAAAGGCCGAGGTGGCAAATCTTCGCTAGCACCCAGAAGAGATGGTGGCCCACATCCGCGTGGGGCTACCGGGTATGTGTCGGGTATAAGTTCCGGAACCGGGGGACTGTTCGCGTCCGTGTCCGCCATGATGTGCGTTTGCGGTGACGACGGAAAGTGCGAGGCACGCGGCGTCGAGGTATGGGAAGAAGTTGCCTCAATCGGCGTTCGTATGTCATCTGTTCCTAACGAGGGTGACTGAGCACGTCAAGGACGTATGAACGAGACCAATCGAACCTTCCCATGGGTGGGAATAGGGACAGTCGTCACCGTCTGGACAGACTCCATCCTTGTAGTGCGCGCAAACTTCCCCTGAGAGACTGGTCAGCACGTAAAGGTAATACGGACAAGGTGTATGTACTCTGTCCACTCATCATGACACCACCCCCGATGACCCTCCATGGAATAGGGAATATATTCCGCCCATGACATTCGTCAGCCTTGGATCCCGGTTCAGAGGGAGATTGTGAGGAATATCCCGAGCTATCCGAAGGCGAGTCTTGTTCTGCTTGGGCTGATTGAACGACAGAGGGATCGTGGATGCTATGAGTGGCGAAGGTCAATAACAGTCCATGAGACAACGAAAACGGGGTGGGGGCCTACAATGTGCAAAGGTTACCCTGTGGACATCTACCGTCCTTTTTGAAAAATTTGCACTGCTTGGCTAATAGATATGTCGCACGTGAGTCGAGAATGACTGCGTGCGGCAACGACGGGTCATCTTACTCTTGATTGCTTTCAACTTTCTTGTTGACATGCCATGCCTGCGCGACTCCAGCCGATTCACTTGTTTCGGCGAGACCCACGGCGCGTAAGCTGGGTGCGCGAAAGGAGCACCAGGGGAAAACAAGTCGGGCGATGGGTTATAATAAATCACCGGACTTGTCACGGGTGGCGAACCGTGCCAGCGCTCCGCGAGTTCGGGAGCTTCTGCGGAGGGCGGCCCCGAATCTCCATCGGACAGGCTAGGTACATCAGAGGTAGGTGAAGAGTCTCCGACTCGGAAAATAAGTTGAAAAAGGTCTTCCGATGGAACGGATATCGCATGCGCCCCGTTTGCGACGGGCGGCCGACCTGATACCGGGACACGTAAAAATGGTTCATGAGAGTAGAGCTTAGGGCCATGAGGCACCTTAGCTACAGCGGCTGCGGAATATGTCAACCTTAGCGGAGTCAGAGAAGGGGATAAGTGTACGTTGAGAAACGCTAGCCGATTCCTCTGACGAGTGTGTTTCGGTGGCAGGAACTGCGTGAGTAGTGGCAGCCTTCGACTTTCCTGTACATAAATATTAGGAGCGGTGGGGTTTTTCCGGGACCTAGGATTGATTACCAAGCTCAATAGGCACCGGAGGGGTAGCCAGCTGTAGACTCTCGCGATGATCGCACTTTCCTGCGTAGGATGGTTTCGAATGGCCAGACGAGTATCTGACTGGGAGTATCTGGATCTTCACGTGCGCAAAATCGCAGCGATCAGCAGATAGGGGGCATATTCCCTTCTGGAAGAATCTGCAGGGCTTAGCTGAGGGCGATATGTTCAGCGACTGAGTGGTGCTATTAGGGTCCAGAGACTTACTGTGTCGCTTTTCGTAGGTGGCACTTGACTTCATAGTGATAGGATGTTAGTAGATTGGGGACACGAGACGAGTCTGGTGAGGCGTTTATATGCTCCTGGAAAAGAATTGACCTTGGGAAATGAAATCAGATATTCGCCCTGGACAAAGCGGGGTATCAAGATTTGGTAGACGCCGCTGCACGTACTAAGGCTTCAGGGAAAAACAATAATAATAAGAATTTCTTTTGACGGGGCTCGGACACGGGCAAGGCGGGGCCTGATGGCATCTGACAGCTACAAAACTGTACGAGTGACTAAATTAGCTCTTGGGTCTCATCCGGTCCCCATCATTGGCGGGTCAGACAAATTGACTGAAAACGCCCGAGGGACCCGATTCAACAAAGTCGTGCCAGACTTGCGCCAGCTGTTGCGTGTGAGAGCTGCTTGAGGAAGGTGTCATGCATCGCGTCTTAAAGTTCAGGTTCTCGTGCGCAGAAGACACACCCACCGGAGGCCGGTACGGAAATTTACTGTGCGTGTACCAAAGTTGAGTCTCGGAGTACCGCAGAACAATAAGGGAGAAGGGTTTACCTCAGCATGCGCCGGACCACTACCGGACCAAGCTAATTGTTTTGCATCATGGCGTGCCGTAGTCGATAGAGCCTGTGATGGACCTGAGTCAGTAAAAAGGGGAAATCGAAAAGTGTAATGTGACACAGTGAAGGAGGCAGTACTAGGTCATCGACCTTTGGGCGTCAGATCGACCAGTGGGTCGGGACAACAAAACGCGCGGATAATCACTCGATAACCTCGACATCCCTTTTAGGTAAGTTCGTCCCAGCCGTAACAATAAACAAACGCTGCGCCCCTTCATCTCACTTCGTCTTTGCGCTACTGTCCCAAATGCTAGCGGCAGGTCGAAAAGAGAAGAGGCGGGAACTCTAAAGTTCTCAAAAGAGGATTAGACACTCCAAGTTGTTCTAGCGCCAAGTCCCCCTCGTTGATAGGAGCTGACACTAAATCGATGTCAATTGTGCGTATTTTTCGGGGAGTGTTCGTATTGTAGAGCCTCTGAATGGCTCCCAGAGTGCCCCCGCCATGCATAATAGCTGAAAAAGACAATGACGAGTGTTACACCTGTGAGGGTGTAATGTGTGGATCACGAGATCTAGTTCGAGAAAGACAAAATGTGATGGGATTCACATTCACATAGATAGGATCCAAATATAAGTATACTAAGACCATTCGTACAAGCACTTCGGAAGTACGGAAATCATGAAACGTGATCGATTTGAGGTCTGATGGAGACTTGAAGCAACGGAGTTCGCTCTGAAGGGCTAGAGGACCGCGATGGTCCCGAAGAGACCGAGATTGAACCGAATGATTGTGAAGGATTATTGACAGGACCTGAATGCGCTAACCGCGGAGGGCAAGTAACGTCGGCCTTACAGATCGGGCACTAGATGCGTGCAGTTGTCAGAAGTGATACAAAAACAAAAGAAAAAATGCCTTGACTAAAAGTCACTTGACTTACAAGCTTTTTCAGCTGAATCAACCACTCATCTACCTCGTCCATGTGAAAGATGTGCTTGCAAGGCAAGACTCTTACTCTGTCGCCCTTGACGAACTCGTCCAGACAGATCGCGCACTCCACCTGGGTATTAAACCATACCGGGTCCTCGTCTTCGTCTTCACTAGTTTGTGCCGACGTAGTGGGGTTTGTGGCAACGGAATGCCCGAGCTCAACATCTGCATTTTCTGCCGATGCGACGGGAATAAGTCCTTGGTCCGGTTTGTCAGGAGGAGCACCCTCGTGCTTCTCCCAACCAGATCCAGTCCACACGCGCCAGGGCAGGTTCTTGACCACGACTTCGGGGGCACGCTCGCGCTGAGCAGCATGAGCGGCTCGGATGCGATGAATAACGAGAGTTAAGAACGTAAGGGAAGAAGGGATGAATAGGATGGTGAGGAAAGTGAGAATAGGCCTGTGAAGACACGCGACAATCATGAGGTAATGGTGAGGCAGGCACGAGATCCGATGACGTACGAGTACCACTGCCAGGCAGAAAACTCTGAGCTAATGAGTAAGGAGACGGTCTTGAGTCCAGCTTGAGAAGTGTTCGATGTTGCAATGAGGGAATAGAGTTCCGAATAACTGGAGTACTTGATGTAGGTCGCGGCGATGGTTAAATCCGAGGCGTCCTCTTTTGTTCAATGGCATATTAGATAGGACGCATGTCGACACGGGATGAGAGGACGAACCTGGGCTGAACATGTTCACCAACGTATCTGGTTTACCGGAAACATCGGGATCTTCCCCACCGACGACAACTGCCTTGGCACCCAATCTCTGTGCCTCCCTTGCTTTGGAGACAAACTGGCAAGCCCCACGCTGCACGAGAGCAATCCAGGGTTCCAAACGTTCCGGGATGTCTGGATCGATACTACAAAGCGAGGGGCATCCGAAATTAGGCAATCCGATGACGGGAGTGGTCGTTTCATTTGAACAAGGGATCGTGAATGAGTTGAGAGGGATGACATAGCCTAAAAGCGGATCCGATAGCTCCGCCCCAAAACCTGCAGGCCTGGAGGGAAATGTGACAGGTGGGGAGCGATCTACGATGGATACGGTGCTATCAGGACCCCATGCCCAACCCCAAAGCCAAGATTGATCCTGGAAGCTCTGCATGGCGGCGGTAGCCTTGCGGGTCCATAGAAAGGAAAGGGGGTTGGCGCGAGCCTGCAAGGCTAAGGCTAGGATGAAAATTTGGGATATCTTAATATGTGACATGAAGTAGATTAGAGGAACGAAGGGGGGAGATTGGCGGGAACGAGGACGATGGATCACTGCATACAAAGCAAAGCAAAAGTTCGCCGTCTTTCCCCTTAACAGGTACCACTAGACGGGTCTAGACCGGGCCGGACAAAGTCACAATCACGTGATATACCAATTAATTATAATTATGACATGGACCATGACATACATGAACCGTGACATACTATGTAGCTATGTAGTAAGAAGAGAAGATGAAGATGAAGAGAACTTTCCTCCGCCCCTCGGTGTCACTGCTGTCATACAACGAACCACAGCCATGTGGTCCCTAGGTCGTTCGACGAGCTCACCCGAATCCCATCAAGCTGCTTCCCCGCATACTCGCATACGCCTCTGGCCTCACATCCGATTTTCCGATTGACGGATATCCTCATTGCACTAATGCCCCTCCAAAACCATTCCTGAAGATACCCATACTCTGTCTTTCCAGCGTTTTCTGGATCGCTGGCAGCACCATCTCAACCCCTCACCGCACACTCGTACTTCACCAAGGAGACACCTATTGCCAAGGTTGGTCTGCTTGCTGACATTGGCCCGGATGGATCAAAATTGTCAGGTGCCAATGTATGTCCCAAACACCGGCGAAATATGCGCATTGACCCTATTTCAGTCTGGGATCGTCATTGCCAGTCCGAGTACCATCGACTCGGACCCGAACTATCTGTACACTTGGGTCCGCGACTCGTCACTGGCATTCAAGGCTATTGCAGATCAATTCACTCTTGGATATGATACATCGTTGCGCGGTCAGATCGACAACTTCTTTAATGCTGAAGCCTCGTCGCAATACGCGTGCAACCCTAGCGGATCAGTCAGTACCAGCGGCCTTGGACAACCAAAATTCAACATCGATGGTACGTTTCCATTTTCATTGGGGTCGTCCTCAGCGAGGTTTTCACATCGTCCTTTACCCTTTGGGCTCACCGCAACTCCTGCTAGATGACCCTGCTCTACGTCCAACAGCGCTGGTCACTTACGCAAACTGGCTTTTGGTCCACGGCAATCACTCCTTCGTCAAAGACACCATGTGGCCGGTCATTCAACATGATCTTGATTATGTCTCGACAGAATGGAACCAATCCACGTCTGTAAACTCACAAAACATCATCAATCCTTATACACTGACAACACAATTTTACAATTTTGACCTCTGGGAGGAAGTGTATTCATCTTCCTTCTTTACAACGGCTGTACAACACAGGGCCCTTCGCGAGGGTTCGTCACTTGCGGCACAACTTGACCAAGGTTCCTCCGTTAATACGTACAACACCCAAGCTGCCAATATTCTCTGTTTCCTCCAGGTACCGGGGACATATCATGCTTTTCTGGGCTTGGTCTCACTACAGATAGACCTATTGGAACCCCACAGGAGGTTACATCACGGCCAATACGGGAGGCGGTCGGTCCGGGAAGGACTCAAACACCATTCTCGCGTCAATCCACACATGGGATATCGATGCGGGATGTGGTGCGACTACCTTCCAGCCGTGTTCAGACAAGGCATTGTCCAACCTGAAGGTTTACGTTGACTCCTTCCGTGCTATTTACCCCATCAACTCGGGTATCAACGCTACGTCTGCGGTTGCAGTTGGGCGTTATCCCGAAGACGTCTACTTCGATGGGAATGTGTGCATTTTCCCACTGACAGCGCCACGACAACGTCAGCTGATGCTCTAATTAGCCCTGGTACCTGTCCACCTTTGCCATTGCAGAGCAATTATACGACGCCCTTCTCACGGGGGATTCCACTAGCTCGATTAATGTTACGAGCATCTCGCTTGGCTTTTTCCGTCAATTTGCGCCCAGCATTACCCCTGGCACCTCGCAGACGGTTTCGTCGAGATCGCGACTCAGTATACACCTTCCGATGGCGGCCTGGCAGAGCAATTCAACAAGAGCACGGGCCTACCCGTGAGCGCAGACGACCTCACTTGAAGCTATGCCTCCGTCTTGACGGCTGCCTCCGCGCGTGCAGGTAGCAACCACGCGAGTCGGGGTGCACAGGGTCTGGCCGTACCTACAATTTGCGTCCCAAATCCTGTTGCCCAAGTTTTCGTTGCCTTTAACGTAAACGCACCTACGCGATTTGGAGGTAGGTGTCTATCGGGCACGCGCTATTGTATCAAGTCGATTACCGACCAGTGGCGATGTACACAGAGAGCATATTCCTTGCTGGATCCGTCGACGCACTCAAGAATTGATCGCCGAACAACGCGCTACTTCTGTCTTATGCGAACTATCCGATCTGGAGTGCTATGTCTTAATCATATATTCAGATGTTATCTTCGCGGCCTGACATGAATGAATAGTCACCGTTCGTCTCCCTGCGAGCACAGACATCCAATACAATTACATTCGCAAGTTCAACGGCAATGTTACGTGGGAGTCGGATCCGAATAACTTGTTCAGCACCCCTTCGAGGGGAAAGGTTAGCTTTGCTGATTCCTGGCGGTGAAGGAGAGGGAAGCTGTATTTTTTTTTTGTGTAAGTGCAATAATTCCAAAAAGATCAATAATCGTGTACGTAGGATGAACCCTCGAATTTTGTTGTTTTTTTTAGCTTGTACAGTGCTATACCATGGGTGCAACAAAAGAAACTTTGATCACACGTCACACGCCACTCTGTGATATGGCTGTCAAACTTCTGTCAAAGTACACAGCCAGGTCATAGAGCCGCCCTGGGGACAGGACTAGACCCCCTTTGATCACACGGGGCGTCTGTGCGCCAGCTCTGGCCTCTCTCGAGCTGTGCGTTTACATTTTGCAAATCGTCATACTACAACATTTGGCTCAAGCTGTCCACACACACACGCCTTCCTGGCGCCGACTCATGTTCTCCAATAGCACGGGTTTCCCAACGCTCTGCCGAAGACGAAACAACGACGAACTCCCTGCAAATGTCGATCCTAACGGGCAGTCACAAGATTCAGCGTGTCGTCGGAGACTCGTTTGGCTTGCGGAGGCTGGCTGCTCACCGTTTTCGAACCCACTGCGATTACAAACCACCACGATGGTCTCCGTGTCTCCTCCTGATTCACGCGGGGGCGCGGAAGCAGAAGAGCCCTCCGCGTTCGAGGTGCCCGAAGTACTACTACTACTGCTGCCCACACGATCCCAAAGCGGTCTCAAGAGGAGGGCCCAATAGTTCATCGTCGAAAAGTCCTCTTCTCGCTCTCGGTCTTTTTCAGAATCAAGCCATGCGTTCAACAACACGAGCAAGTTGCTTCCCGTCTTCAGACAATGTTCGGCGAGCTCGTACGGTCCTCCGTCGAAGGACCAAGGAGATCGCGGATTAAGGTCCATACAAATGGCGAGAGTGACCGTATTCAGCGGCGGTGGGAGGTGAAACGTTACGAATCCGGGGCCTGAATGGTGAGAAAGGGGGGGCGTGTGTGGGATTTAAGTGGGGGAGAACGGTTGCCTCAAGTCAGGAAGCGTGCTCTCGTGATCGACGAAAAAAAGGCAAAAGGAAATCGCGCAACCGACCTGCTTTTGCCCACGGCTTGTCCATGTAAAAGAGGTGTGATTTGCGAGCATGTCCGACGCACGTTCCATCCGGGCCATACACCACAGCGCTGTTGGCGCCGACGATGTCCACGACTCGGACGCTGCCGTCTTCTTCGTCTTCTTCCAAAGTGCGCTTTTCCACTTCGTGCGGTTCCAGAATTTCGGGGTATCCTGCGGCGACGTAACACCGCAATCGCCGTGCGGTGGACGCGCAGAACTCGGAAGTGACGCCCGTCCGCGGGTGTTCCAGGAAGGGAAGGATCGCAGACGCGCTCTCGAAGACGTAGCCTACGGGTGTCCGTAAACGTCAAAAAGAGGGGAGTTCTATTTTTTTTTGTTTTGTACTACCTGTGAATATCATTTCTGGGAGACAGAGTAGGTCGATGGAGCCGGGTGCTAAGCTTGGAGATTTGATACATAGGTTGGATACAATCGATCATCGATCAGCCCCATCGAACTACATCGCCCCGTCGTGTCGCGTCGAGATTCGATTCGATCCTCGATCCGCATGGGGGGCACGGGAACCAAAAAACAAAACACGCGCACCTTTCGCAGAATCCTCTCGCTTTCTCGACATTCTGCTCAACGTGGCCTATCTTTTCGACAGCAGGTTTGAATACACAACGATCAACCTTTGTCGAGCCATGACAGACCTGGGGTGCGAACTGAACGACGGCAACGCGCAAGGGTGGGCGCGATACACCCGGGCTACTGCTGTGTGGCATTCTCGTCCTCTTTCCTGAAACAAAGGTGCGGAGGAAACGAGGAATCGACGCGACCAATTGTGAGGGAAACAGTGTGTGTGAACGTGAACGAACGATGAGAGAAATAGGGTTACATAATAAGAGGGGAAACCCCCCCCGTTCAGGCACCTTTGTGATCGTGATCGAGCCGTCTCCCATCGTAAGTAGGTACAGGTACAGCCAACGTGGCCTTTCACCACCTCCTGACAATTCCAGTTCGCCCGCTTCTGCAACTCGGGTGGGACGGGTCATGTTGCAGAAGGCAAGAACGTACGCGATCAATCAAGTTCGCCACAGCCGAATCCCTTGGAGAGCCTTGCATTGAAAACTATTTCAAATTTTCAAGAACAATAACGGACAAAAACTATGGGACACATATTTTCCAACTTGAACTACAGTATCCAACTAACTATCCTACATCTTTTTTTTTTAAATCCGTTTTTGTGCGCCTCGGGGTGCAGAACCCCACGTAGCGCTTCTAGTATGGTAAATACTTTCCTACATCATACTGGGCTTCAACCACCACAGGCAGCAACGCCCCTTACCGCCAATTGTATCGTTCTTCCAATCATCCAACACTTCAGGCCTGCGCATGGTGAGCGCCTCCCGGACGGCCATAAGTAATGTGGTTATGATAATGCGGCTCTCCAGCATCTGGGAAAGAAGAGCCGGGTGTGTACGTCAAATGGGTCGATGAGACTGTGACCTCCAGCGAGGGGAGTCTCGAAAAATCGACCGCGGCTCGATTGGCCTGAAGAGAAGTGGGCGGTGGTGTCAGATTAGGAACGACCTGCGATCGTCGAGACAAAGCGTGAGGGACACGTACCGCCTCGATGCGCCATTCCAGGTTGTCTTTCAGATAGGGAACGACCACGTTGGGATCGTAAGAGGAGAGACCCGATCGTGAGGCGATCGCGTTGTTGAGGTGTACGAAACCCTCGCTCACGGTGTCTCCTCCTCGTTCGACACTGCTCACGAGTACGTAATGCCCGCCGACGAAGGAGGGGCAGGTCCGCCATTGCTTGGGATCGTCTGGGACTTCGCCCAGGAAGATCAACACCCAATAGCTCCCGCCAAGTTCGTGTTTCTTGCAGCAGATGCGGCACGTCCAGTCATGGACAACAGATTGACCCTCGTTTCCGACGGCGGATTGAGCCATGCTTGGGTTGTGTTAGAAGGATGTGGGGGAAGGGGGAACGAGGTGGAGGTGTTGTAGATGAGAGTGCTGGGTAACTCTGTGATTGATTCATCGCTCCAGCGCTCCAGCTTTGTGACGCCGATTCATTCTAACTTTACCTGAGCCCACGTCAGCCGAGGAACCGAACTCCAGCCAAACCAATGAAACCCTTTTCTCTGTAGGCCCCGATGTGGGTTGATTTTGGTGTGCTATCGTCGTACTGGACCCAATGGTTTGTTGACTCCGAACTAGGCACATGTCACAGTGACATGTTTCATTCTCCGCCAGTATGGTGCAAGGTGTGGGTGTCAGAGCCGTTGGTCATGTGTTGTTTTTTTTTAAGGCGCAGTAAGCAATAAAGTTGAATGGTGCGGTGTAGTGGTAATTTTGTTTTGCTTACATGAGTGAGCATGGTGGGTCCGTTGGTTCGATTCTGTGGTAGTGTAATGAGCTTATTCATCAACCACATTTAAGAATTCAGTATTGGACCTACTCCTTTTGCAAGTTTCTCCCTGATTCCATGTACTTAAAACCCGTTTCCTATTTTTTCTGCAGCCTTTACACACTGTTTTAGAGGTTAAGTGCAAAACGTTTTCCGTTGGACTACTGTTGACCCATTGGTTCGGTTCCGGGTGCCTGCATGTACCGGCCCACCGGCCCTGGCTCCCCGAGTTGTGGCCGCTGTGGCTGACCTGTCATATTTGAAACCCCGCTTGGCACATGCGTGACAAGAGGTGACAACCTCCAAAAACACGGGAAACATCAAATAATCAGTTTCTCGTTTAAAAAAAGAGATATCGGGCGCTGGAATAGTATAGAATAAACATACAAAGTGATGTTTAAGGTGCGGGAGTTGTGGAAGTGGTCAAATTCATGATCTGACCGTTGTACAACATCCACTCCACCATGGCACCATCCACCATTGGGCCTACAATGATAGTACAAGTACAAGTACATCATGATCAGGGCCCAAATGGGCCGCTCCACCAGGTGTGGGTCATGCACATGGAATTGAGCATATGAGGTGCGCCCGAGTACCTCCACCTCCACCATCAATAAAGCCCCACAGAAACTCACTTCTAGGCCCTCCGGTCTAGTTCTTTACTACAGTCACGGTATGATGCTTCCGTTCCAAGACCCCAAGACAACTAAGCGGTTTCGCCACTTCGCCTCAGGCTGCACCTCCTTTCGTGCTCGCCTCACTTCTCGCCCTGCTTGTCCGGCCCCTCTGCTTCCCCTTCCCTCTTCAATTGTCCCCGACCCCGTCTGGCCTCATCCCTCTGCGCGTCCTCCTTCAAGTTGTCCAACCCATCGCCCGGCGCCCCTCCTCGCCCCGTCGCTATTTCTTCCTCCCCGCTCTCAGATGCCGTCATTCCTCTCGTCTGCCCGGTCTCCCTCCCGTCTCATCCTTCTCCCCTCTCCTCAGGCATCTTTGGCCTTTTGGTGAAATGCTACCTCGTAAATGCTCGTTGGGTTCTCGCGCGCCTTCGAAGCAGTTCCAACAACCGTCGCTGGTTTCTTTTGATTTGATGCCACCGGAATACCTCTATACCCTCCTACTGTCGCCCAATCTCGGTGTCCGTCGCATTTTCCATCCAGCAGCTCATGCACGACGCCGCCGTTGCCATCTTCCGATATGCGCTTTTCCCGCCTTGTGCAGCTCCAGACTCCTGGGCCCCGCGGCGACGTAGCACTGCAACCTCCGCGCGCGCAGACGCGCAGAGTCAGACGTGATGCCCGGCGTGGGTGCTCCAGCAAGGTAAGTATCGCAGATGCGCTCTCGGAGGTGTTACCCACGAAGCCCACCAACGTATCAAGCTCTGACATGTTGGCCCATCAACCGTACATCAACTCTGTTAGGCCACCCCGCCCAGTTCTCAGGCTTGTTCAACTTTCAGAAAAAAAAATCCATACGAGCAGTGGCGGTTAAAGCTGAACAATGTTGTCAAACAGAAAGGGGGGCGTCGTTCAAGCAGTGCCAGTGCTTAAAGAAGGCCCAGCAATGAGTGCCCGATAGCAGCGTAGCGGGATTTGGATTGTGTACCTTTGTGTATTGAGTTCTATGCCATGATAAGAGTTCTGTACGGATACGTGCCCGTACTGTAGTCAGTGAATATGGAGAGTTTTCACAGTTGCGGGGATGCCACGCCAGACAGTCCGTCCAAAAGCGCTCGTCGGATCCCGGCCCGGCTCGGGCCCCACATTCCATTCGCCATTCGAACTTCGAACGAAACCAAAGCACATTTCACATTCATTTCAATTTCAAGCTTCAAGAGCACCACAGACGGACGAAACTACGAGGTACGAGAATTCTCCAACTATCCGACTATCCTACATCGTACAGGACTTCAACGACAGGCAACAACGGCCATTCCATCCAATTGTGTTGTTCTTCCAATACCTCAGGCCGCCCGCGCTTGGATAGCACCTCCCACACGGCCATGGGTGATGTGGTGGTGATAATCCGGCTCTCCGGCACTCGGGGCGGAAGCGCCAGGTTGGTACGTCAAAGGCGTTGCCGAGACTGTGACCTCGAGTGACGGAATCTTCGATAGATCAACCGCTTCTCGGTTGGCCTGAAA
>QFFA01000533.1:0-15017 GCA_003316565.1 Russula foetens
CTAGCCAAACGTCACTCACCTCTGGGAACTCTCTTCAGTTGCAGGTGAGTAAATTTCAACATATTGAGTTTCATGCTCTTCTGAAACATCGGCTGTAGGCCTAGAAGCTAGTGTATCGATAGACGTCTTGTACCCACATGTGAATTTATAACAACCGGTAGTTGAAGAAGGGCCGTCGCGACGCGGCTGCTTGTAGCTCTAACTGAATCAGTCATGTTGCGTCCACACTATTAGGGTGTCTTCGTATCCCCTCGTCTATCCCAATTTGCTGCGTCTTCGGAACTTATTAATTTCTTATCGGCCGCATTTGGGCCCCGATGGACACAGGCGAGGACGAAGATGAGATGTGAGGTGATGGTATCTTATGCGACGTCCGGAGAACGATCGTCAGTTGTTGAACGTTGAACGGCGACGCCGCCCAGGCGCGCAATGCCAAAGTCGCCAGATCGCTGTTCATCCGTTCGTTCCACCAATCGAGGGAGAGGGTTTGACGATGACAGGTACAAATTCTACAGTAATTCTACCCATCGATGTCCGCGGAATGTGGATCCCGCTTACCCGTCTCCACCTTCTGCTAAACGGCTGTGTGGGGAGTCACGAGCCTGGTCGCGCCCGGAATAGTATCGTCTTCTGTGTCCACAGCTCCCTTCCCTGGCGGTACCAACACTAGTACCAGCACCAGCGCCGACATCCGTACGTCTCTGCATGCTAACCATCTCCAAACTCTACTTGCAAGCAGCAACGAATGCGCGCCAGCACGCCAAATTGCGCGGGCTCAGTCCAGCGCCTTGTCCGCTTCCGCTGTCCCCACCGCTGCCTGCGAGGCCGAGCGTGATCCCCTCCAGCGAGACGGGGGAGCGCGGCACCTGCTGCGCTTGTGGTGGTTTGTCGAGCACAGCGACGTCGCGTGATGGGAGGGCGAATTTTATGATAGCGGTGAGGAACGCGTCGCGCGGCATGGGCGGCGCAAGGCATCCCGCTGCGCGCGCGAGCGCCTGCAGCGCGATGAGGATTTCGCCAAATGGTGGGTCGGAAAGGTTGATAGCGAAAGGTTTGGGAAGGAAGGAGAAAGTGGCGAGCAGCGCGGGTCAGCCGGGCATTCAACATCGCGCCCACTGTCTGCAGGCCCACGCGGGCGGCCCCGGATCTGGGGAGAGTCAACAGGTCGAGCGGGCCTGGTGGGCACATGGGCTCTGGCGATCCGACGGGGGCATTCTGGGCTGCGAAGGCGTTGTAGAGGGGAATCGCGTACCCTGTGAGACGGTCGCAGAACGAGACAAGGCGTTGGATGGCGAGGAGGTAGATGAACGCTTTAGGTATAGGTGACGCGTCTGTCTCATCGAGCTAGTCAATGCTGTGGAAAAGAAAAGGTGATGAGGGCTCAGATGAGGAGAGGGAAGTAGGCCGCACCACTACACTTTCATCGCTGCAACTTGCACGCTCAGGCCTGCCTCAGCACCGATCATTCTGACGACGTTCGAGACAGTCGCACTCGCTGCCGTCCAAACTGTAACTATGCGTTCTCGTGGATACAGACACACCCTGGGTTTGCGCAGAGATGTCAAGCAATGACGGACGCGACGTGACGAGGCGCTGAAGCGTAGCGATGAGGAGTGTGAAGACGCGCGCCAAAAGGCACTGCCAATGTCGCCGCCGGTGGAAAGGCATCGTGGCGTTACCAGATGGCACGCACGAACTCAGCGTCCCCGTGCAGCCTTGACGCGTGTGGCATGAGACTATAGGCGCGATCTGATCAGTGAAAATGATATGAAGAGGAAGACGCACCCTCGGATGATCTCCATCGCGAGGACCCTCATCCACCCTGGCCGAGTCTCCGCCTCACAACTGACGAATTTGATCAGCAGAGTGAGAGTGACTCCAGGTTTCTGTCACGAGTTTGGCGTGTAATTATTTAAGAGAAAGACGACGGGAGTCCCAGAGGGAAGGCAGTTTTAGAAGCAGCGGTCCAACGGAGTGGTGGCGTTGCAAGAAGAGTCAGAGTTCCGGGTGCTGTGAACATGACAGCGATGTAAAGACTGCTTGTAGTGGGAAAAGACAGAGGCGACGAGCAAAGTAGCTCGGGTGTTGAAAAACGTTGAAACGTTGAAGCTTGAAGTGAGGAATGTTGAGAGGTATGGAAGACTAACGGAGCGACAGTCGTCGGTCTCGTGCACGGTTCTCTCGGCTGTAGAACGGCTTCTCTTCGCCCTTGATCCCACATATTGCCACTCAATGGAACAAGATTTTTCCTGCGCCCGTTCTCCAGCTTCGAGTCGTCGAACTTATTGTGGTTGCTACGGGTATCGAATGAGACTCCAATCAGAGGTGCTTCCAGTACACGGAAGCTTAAGCGCTTAAGCACGAAGGTTTTTGCTCTTTTGAGTCGAGCTACATGACATGACACATCAGTGACATCACGGACGCCGTCGTCACAACCCGGCTCGGCAGATACTACTGAAGCACTCATCCTCAGCTCTACTCATCATGTCCAACAACGAGCAACCCTTTCAGATTGCCGTCTCAGATGAGGCTCTTTCCCTTCTCAAGCGAAAGCTGGACGACACTCGATTCCCAGACGAAATCAATGACGCCGACTGGGCCTACGGTGCTCCTCTCGCAGACATTAGGCGGCTCACCGAAAGATGGAGGGACGGTTATGACTGGCGTGCTCACGAGCGGGAGCTCAATGCACTCCCCATGTTCACCCGGTCCATAGAGGTGCAAGGATTTGGTGAGCTGAGCGTACATTACGTTCACCAAAGGAGCCCCGTGAAGGGCGCCATCCCTTTGTTGTTTTCCCATGGCTGTAAGTCGCCTTTCTATGCCCCTCCTTTCTGTCTTCCCTGACCGGTTTGTTACACTTGCTCCCCAGGGCCAGGAAGCTTTCTTGAAGTGACAAAGATCTTGCCGTTGTTGATAGCTTCCTCACCTGACCACCCGTCTTTCCATGTCGTTGCTCCAAGCCTCCCCGGATATGCTTGGTCAGAGGGAGTGCGGAAGAAAGGATTCAGTCCAGTGCACTATGCTGAGGTATGTGTGATAAATTTAGCATGTATCACTGACGGGTTCTTACACCTGCGTCGCTCAGCTCTTCAACAAGCTGATGGTTTCTCTGGGCTACACGGAATACGTTACGCAAGGTGGAGACTGGGGGCATGTGGTGAGAAACCCACAAGGACAGAATCAGTTCGGGGGCGTGGTACTGATCAAACATCCTACCCTAGCTGACTCTGACGACAGCATCTAAATATGGTCCTACGCACGTCAAGGCATCGCACACGAACCTGCCCATGTAAGCAGACTTTTCACGAGACCTCATCGTTCTGTAAAATCAAAACAAAAAACAGGACCGAACCTCTTAAGTTTTACCAATCACCCCTGGCATTCCTCAAATGCGTCTTCGATTCCTTATTCAACTCCCGCGAGAAGCAAGCACTTGCGGCCATGAAGAATTTCTTTGAGACCGGCATGGGTTACTATGCCGAGCAGACGACAAAACCACAAACACTTGGCTACAGCCTTGCCGATTCGCCCGTCGGAATGTTGGCATGGATATACGAGAAGCTAGTCTCTTGGACCGATTCATACCCATGGGAGGACGACGAAGGTATGGTCACTCGATCCCTCATCGGCACTTATTCCCTCTATCGAGCCCCGGCTAACCTCTGACTTGCAGTACTGACGTGGGTGTCGATATATTGGTTCTCCCTCGCAGGGCCTGCTGCATCTATCAGGATATATTACGAGCTCTCGAAGGCTGGTCAGACGATTACTTTCCCCAAGACGACTATCCCTGTCGGACTATCATTCTTCCCCAAAGAGCTCGTGACGTTCCCCAGAGCGTACGTGTCCAATTCATGCCAAGTGTTTTCCATAACCATTTGACGTATTGATGATGGGTGTTCGATGCCTGTAGCATATTGCGAGCGAAAGGCAACATCGTTTTCGAGTCGGAACACGACGCTGGCGGCCACTTCGCGGCGTACGAAAAACCAGACTTGCTCGTTGGAGACCTGAGGAAGATGTTTGGCAAGTCTGGACCTGCAGCTGGTGTCGTATCTGGGTGTAGTGGCTACTGATCGGATACGCTCCTGATGTTATTTTTTTGACTTTGGTTCGATTCAGTTTCATCTTTTCTTTGTTCGGGAGGCTACCGACTCGTCAAGGATTCCCGTCGTTTACGTACTGACACACGATCGAATCGAATCGACACTTTTTGGGTGACGTACGTGCTTGCATGTGCTCCATTGAGTTTAATGCCCGCCTCTGGTACACCATGAACCGAACTAAGACAAAGAGACGATTCATAGAGAATACTGAACTAACATAGACCATATAGTCGAGAAGTAGTAGTATGGACACTGGGAGACGAAGAGTCAGGTGCAACTGGGATGCGTAAAAGGTCCATGAAACGAGTCCAGTTATCGAGAGATGCGGTTTGAAAGGGAGAAAACGGTCACAGTCACCGTTGAACTGCCACGGCGTACACCTCGCACTTTGTTCAACTCTTTCCCTAATGTCCACCAGAGACGGTTCGAGGTCGTCTTCGGCGTCCGTCAACGACGCACACCCCGCCGCAACCTTGAGCGCACGCTCAAGACAGTGCAGCTCCGGGGCGCTGACGGCACGCCCATCACGTAGAAACGCGTCTCGAATGTGTGTGACAAAGGTCTGGCGAACAAGGGCAAGCGCGTAAACCTTGACACGAGAAAGTCTAGGCCGATCGATTGCAGTGTTGACTCGTCCCGTGACGATGAATCTAGCGCAGGCCTGTCCGCATCAGCGGCTGAGGTGGTGGCGCCTGGCGATGATGGGGGTGTTAGTGGGTTCGCATGTACGTGCGGCGAGAGCTTGTCGAGCAACGGGATAGTGATCCTCCACACGCATTCGCCACAAGTATCGGGGCTAAGCGCAGCTCCGGACAGCTGATGACTGTGTCGCACCTATCCACACATCTGGCCGGGCTTCCGCGCGCAGACGCGGAATTGCCAGTAACATCATGATGCACATTCAGATCGCGCGCTGTATGCCGGCTCGTGGTCTGCTCGCACCGCTTTCCCTGTATCGGATCAGACACCGCCTAGAAGACGCTTTTTGGTCACCATCAGGCGATATTCATGACAACTTGCCGCCCGAACTGCCCAAGCATGCTGCTGCAGAATCTCAGGTGCTCAGGAGAGAGCGCACCGAGGCCATCGCACATGAGCGTCATACGTTGCAACGCGATTTTGATGAAAGTGATTTCGATCAACGCAGAATAGCCCTTCTCCTGCAGGTACCCGACCGGCAGCGGACGGACACGAGACGTACTGGACTTGAGCGGAACAAGTTACGAATCGGGGTCCGAAAGCGCGGGCCTGCAAACACTGCGGACTACCTTAAAGACAGTTTCCCATCCAACAGGTAGGGTGCGACCCTACGCACAGGATCCTGCGAAGAGTCTCCAAGCTCAAGCGATGTTGGGCCATGTTAGTGCTCGAGGTGGTGTCACTGAGCATAATCTGCTGGGCGAGGACGTCGAGAACGCGCCGCTGCACTGCCGCTTGGAGATCGCTGGTTGCGGCAGTAAGGTGGTGCGGGATGATGACGAGAACTTGAATGTCATCGAGGGCGCGTGCGGATGGGCTACGGGGCGGCGAGATGACGGAGAAGGAAGATGTGAGGTGAGGTGATGGTATTCCACGCGACGTCCAGAGACCGATGGTCAAGTCAATTTGTTGAGTGAGGCGACGCCACACAGGCGCGAAATACCAGAGTCCCCAGATCGCTGCTCATTCGTTCGATCTATCAAACAAGGGTGATGGCAGGTACAGATCCTACGCACCAATGTTCGCGGGATTTGGATCCCGCTTACCCTCATACTGGTAAATGGCTCCGTGCGGGGAGTCACGGGGCCAGTCGCACTCGGAAAAGTATCGCCTTCTGCATCCAAAGTTCCCTCCCCGGTAGGTGCCAACACTAGCGCGGGCGACAACATCCGTGGCGCTCTAGCTTGTACAACTCGCCAACGAAATCACGGCACGCCGAATCCTTCAGAATAATTCTCGCATCGAAAAGCCGAAGGCTTGCCGGATCAAATTCTGGCAGAGGTGGATGTGTTGCCTGTTGCCTCAATCACTGCCGTTGCAGTTGTTGACGCCCACAGCCAGCTGGCCCTTCAGCTAGGCTGATTGGCGTACCAGGAGTCGCATTGGCGGTGGGACTGGAGGCAGCTGAACCAGGCAGGGTAGTACCTCGTCTTGTAAGGACGTGATCCAACTCCTGGAGCGCATCAAACACCGGCGACACCGCGGACTAGCTGGGGCCGAGCGTACCAGCTAGAAACATCGCAGCAAGGACGAATGCGCGCAAGCAGGCCAAATCGTGCAGGCACAGTCCGGCGCCACTTCCACTTCCGCTGCCCCTACCGCGACCTTCGAGGCCGAGCGTGAGACCCTCCAGTGAGGCGACGGATCGCGGCGACTGCTACGCTTGTGGTGGTTTGTCGAGCACAGCGGCGCCGCGTGGTGGAAGGGGGGCTTTTGCAAGCGCGGTGAGGAACGCATCGCGCGGTGTAGGCAGCGGTAGAGACCCCGCTGACGGGGCGAACGCCTACGAGAACGTCGCGAAATAGGGGGTCGGAAAGGTTGGTGGTGAGAACGAAGGAGAGAGGTGCGAGCAGCACGTGCAAGCCGGCATCAAGCATCGCGCGCACAGTCTGTAGGCCACGCGGGTGGGCTCAGAAGAGGGCAGCGTCGACTGGTCGAGCGTGTCCGGTGCGCGCATGGGCTCCGGCGATCCGATAGGGGGATTCGGGACTGCGAGGGTGTTGTAGACGGAATCTCGTAGCCTACAAGGCCATGGTAGAGCGAGGCGGGGCATTGGAGGGCGAGGAAGTATATGCACGCACGCGTCTGGGATGGGGGGCGTATCTGCTAGATCCTGCCTTGTCGACCTGGCCAAAGCTGTAAGGAGTGAATGAGGACTCCTCAGATGAGGAGAGGGAAGTAGGTTGTGTTGCGAAAATGGCGGTCAGAGCCAAAACCCCTTACTTGCGCCAAATCTGTTTCAAGCGTTCACGTGATCAATCAAACTCAATCACCTCATGGCATGGAACACATCGATTGCCCCGCTGTCTCGCCATTGTTTTCTCACCGAGAACCAGCCCTCCTCCCTGGACCTCCTATAGACACCATCGTTTTTCTACTTGTGATATGACTGACCAGCCGGGATCGGCTCGTTTCCAAGCGCTTCTTGAGTCTGCCTTGCAAGTTTATGAGAAAAAGGCTGGCGTCACATTGGCCGACTTGGGAGATCCGCTTGTCATCCAAGTACAACGTTGCCACTCCATCGATGACATTACTATCTTGTTACAAGACAAGGTGCGGGCCTTAGGTGACCCTCAAGAGCGTGATAGAATCTTCAAATCCATCAAGGTGATTGTATCAATTTTAACCCCGGTTTCTACCGTCGCATCCGTCGCCGACAACGCGGGCCTGGTACGCAAAAGGTCCTCGAGACCTGTCTTGCATTTTTGACCATTCTTACAGACATTACTCCCACATGCGAAAGCAATACATTCTACTCTCGGGATCCTACTGGACGTATGTACCATTCCTAGGTTCAGATGTAGGTGTCCTTCTGATGTCCAGGTCAATCAGGCCTCCAACGGCGTAATCACGAGTTATGACGTACTCGCCGAGATGCTCGAGTCGATGGAACATTTGTTTGATTGTCTCAGATTACATGCTGAGACGTCATACCCTACGCCTGCAGTGGACGCGGTAGTGGTCAAGTCGATGGTGGAGCTAATCACCACGCTCGCTCTGGTGAGCCGAACGCTCGAGAAGCGACGCTCTCGTGAGTCCTTGTTCGCTAATGCGTTACATGCTACCTTACTCAGCGCGACATAGTCAAATGGTTAAAGAACTTTTTCGGAGTCAAGGATATCAACAAAGCGCGTCAGAGGCTTGATCGCCTCATAAAAGACGACCTTGGTGGTGTTATCGCGAATTTGGTAATTACAGTAGGCTAGCATGATGACTAACTTACTTCACGGGTTACGGGGCACACGGACAAGAACTCTTCCCACTTCCCACTTTCTCACTGGCCCCGCTAGGTCGCTTCGACCCCCCCCGTGCCCGTGGTGACGTAAAATACGGAATGCTCGTGGCATGGAGAGGCTTATGAGAGCTTCTTATGGTGGCATCAGGCGATGATAGGAGTGTTAGTTTAATTCGCGTGTACGAGCGGCGAGTGCTTGTCGAGCAGCGGGATAGTGACTTTGCACGCGCATTCGTCCCCCATATTGAGGCTAAGCGTAGCTCCGCTGTTCCGTATGGCTAGCATCCTAAATAATGTCTGTATCTCACCCATCCGCACCTTTAGCTGGGCGTCCGCGCACAGGCCTCGAATCTCCAGTAAGTGGTGTATCTAGATCACACTGTACACCGGCTCGTGGTACGCCTCTCACCGCTTTGCCTGTATGGCATCAGAGACACCCCAGAAGGGGATGTTTGCTGCCGCCGTCAGGGCTATGTTCGTGTCTGCTTGTCGTCAGAACTGCCCTAGCGTGCTTGCAGAACCTCAGGTGCGAGAGAGAGAGCAGCGAGGCCATCGCACATGAGCGTCACACATTGGAACGCAATCTTGATCAACAGGGAATAGCCTTTTCGCCTGCGGGTACGAGAGCGACGGCGGACGTCCGCGAGACGTATTGAACTCGGACGGAACGAGGTACCACACGAGGTCAGAAGGCGTGGGCCGGCAAAGTCTGTCAAGCACCTCGAAGATAGTTTCCCATCCGACACGTACCATCAGGAATTTGGCCGAGTTCGGATGAGGCAGTGTGGCGCTCGTGACCAAGAACCGGGCCGGTATGAGATCGTGCCCCCATACAATCATTGCACGGCGTTACGATCCGGTTACAAGCTTTCACTATACTCACCACTCAATATAGCCTTGTTTGTGACTCATGCTGAATTGTGATCCCTATCTCAGGTTGTATGATAATCATATGTCCCTGTGAGGCTTATGTCAGGTTATGCTCTCCTCCTGAGCCACCTAAATACGATGAGATTGTGGTGTTGAGGCACTTTCCTTACCAAGCTGACATGAGGTACAATGCAACACACAAAACTTTGAAAGGTGCAATGCAACATATTTTTGTGTATCTTCTGAAAGACACAGAAACTTCTAAAGGCTAGCATAACCCCCTGTGTCACTTTCGCTGCTACAGTCTGAGTCACCACTACTCTGTTCAGACTCTTCATCATCCTCTGTTTCATCATCGATTCATTCCTCCCTTTCAAGTCCTTCTGTCTCGCTCACATCATTGTCGCCATTGTTGTCGATGCCCCCTGGGACCATCTTGAGACCAATCTCTTCCTGTCTTTTGTACTGCATGTGCCCGACACCATAGCCAAAATGCCTCATGAGCATGTCACGGTCCAGAAAGCTGCAAAGAATACTGTCATTCAGTGTCGAGACAAATAAGTGTTTTGTGAAGTAAAAATTAACTTGCATGTTGACATAGAAATTCACCCAATCGTCTTGTTCATCGGGTTTCAAAATACGTGCTGCAGATTTTGTTACTGGCAACAGAGATGATGTGCGCTCCTCCAAGAATGCAGGAATGAGGTGGACTCCTCTGATGACTTGTGCGGGGTCGAGAAAGGTGAACGCGTAGTAATCCGAGGACTGGACAAACCCAATTTTTGGCAGGTGTGCATGGTGGAATCCATGGCGATATGGGCCAGGCTTCATTCCAAACCAATGTACCCATAAGAAGTCCATCGGGTGCAGCTTTCTCCCCCCCACATCTGGATGGGTTGACGAGACATATGTGTAGAAGATACCAATCACGCGTGCATACCAGTACAGTTGAGCCCCAGGTCCTGTTTCTGGAGACTTGACCATGATATCAGGGTACATCTTTGGATGAATGACGTCCCCATCGCACATAACATCATAGGTCATATAGTTGATCCTCATGGTTCTGCAACGATAGACCCTTTCATCCAATATGTGTATGGTCATCTGCTCTTCTTCAGTAAACTTGCCATAACTGTCGCCCTCATAGTCTTGATCAAGAAGCCATCCAAGGAGGTGATCTTTTAGTTTTGGGATAAAATCCTATTGGCGATTTGGTCAGATGATGTCACCAGTCTTTTTCTGAGCAATCAAAGACATACGTCAAATGCGGGATCGCCATGGTTTGTATGAACATAGGAATATATATTGATGGGGTCTTTTTGTGATTTTGATATCTGATAGTGTGCTTCTAGGTCCTGTCCGAGTCCTATATCGTCATTGCCACTGACGCTCGCTGTTTCAGATTGCTTCTTTATTCTCTGACGGGCTGCAGCAAGTTGGGCATGCTCAAATCGTCTCACGTGCTGTCCAATTTGTTTTGTTGCATCGCATTTGTTTGTTGTCCCATAGAGCTGTTTTATGAGTCTGTGAGCTAGCTTGCCCTACGCAATCATGAGAATTTATATCGCCACACATTGATGACATGAATTCCATACCACTTGAGTTGAAAACGAGTCTGTTGTTCCAAACATCCGTATAGTATGTGCATATTCTCCAAGTGCATGGAATTTGGGTGTGAATAGATTCAATGTCTTCTTTCGTTGACCAGAAGGGCGTACCCCCGAACTATTTGAGGCCTCCACTCTCACCTGCATATGCCTCCGTGCCTCAAGCTCTCGAGGTAGTTCCTTGGTCTCGAACTGTGAACAAGTCGCATCGCGAAATCTCCTCATGAGATGTCCAAATTCAATTGTGAGCGATTCTAGATGACTCACAGCCGACTGGGTATGCATCCTAAGCTTTGCAAATCCGTGCCATTCTGCTGTCCAATACAGTAATTTCATGAGGCGTTTGTTATCAGGCCCCTTGAGGAGTCCTTCGAATGCCGGGATAGAACACTGATTGAGGGTGTTAGTATATTGTGTAACATTGGCAGAAATAATGTCACCTGCAACAAGTCCTCATAGTCTCGCACTGCAAGTTTCTTCAATTCGGAAATGTTGTTGGTGAATTTGTGTATAGCCTGACTAAATGGGGGGATTTTTTGAAACCTAACAGAAATGAGTCCCATCATTATATGCTGAAAAGTCATACTGGTTTCGTACCTTTCGTCAAGAATATCCACCAACTCTCCATTTGGCGCGACGGCATACAGTATGCGAATTAGATGTGTGAAGAGAGATTTCCATACACCAAGCTTGACTTCATGCATGAAGTCGACTACGAGCATTCAGGACACATCGAAATTGTCACCCAATTGCTCGATAAATGCGTTCTAAATTGTACCAACATAGAATATCAGAATTACAGCACTTGGAACAACTGAATTGAAAAGGATACTTTGACTTACCAATGTTGGAACAGATGATGTAGGCTTCAGTAATCGCTGAACATATACTCCACTGATGGGGGCCCCGTGTTTGTAAATTGCATTGCGGGCCTTGTTGATGGAATCTGAGACATCTTGATACTTGCATGCTTGGTTGGCCCAATTCTTTGCATCAGTAATGACCCACGCGATCTAGCTTGGCTTTTGGGATGAGACAACGTGGACAGGGACAAAGCCCCTTATCATGAATAGTAGCGAGTAAAACCCTAATGAGGGTGGTAAGCAAGAATATAAAGAAATATAAGTAAGTACGAACTTCTCAGGGTAGTCTGCCGAGTAGGTGAGGATGTGTGGATACACCCGTCGCTTAATTCCATCATGGCAGCGCACAACCATTCCATAGGAGGACGCATGAAGGAAGTCATCGTCAAGCAGGAACTTCCACACCATATGCATGAGTTCCTGCCGACAGTGTGTAAGAACATCTTTTTGTTGCGTTCCCCACTTATGGTGAAATGACTTGAGTTCATCTTGGAGCGAGTCTGGCAGCAGAGGTATGTATGCGAGATGCATCATTGCACCGGAATTTGGTTGGCATTGGATATATTTTGAGAGGTTACCGAAAAGCATATAAATTGGCCACATCTTTGCGGTACCGAACGTTGCAAGATGGGTGACGTCTGACCAGAACATGAGTCCCGCGACAAGCTTCTCACGTTTGCAAGTTGGGTCATCTGTCAGAGCACGTTGGACCTTGTCATGCTCATCCAAAAATACGTCCATATTGTAAATCTTGGAATACAGGTGTTCGCTCTGTTCACTGTTGGGGACCTTTCGAAACAATTTGAAGGGAGTAAGGTGGAACTTTGATGAGATCGGGCTTTCAAAGGCTTGTTTTATTAGAGTTGTAATTGGATGGTAGTGAAGGCCAGGAATAGAGAACAACTGTGAGGCCTTATTGGTGCTACCAGACGGGACGTCAATCTTGACAGAGGCGTGACTGAATGAACATAGGAAGGGTGACCTCTCATCAGCTGCGTTGGCATTTTGGTTCTTGCATGTTGCATTTTGGTTCTTGCGTGTTGCATTTTGGTTCTTGCGTGTTGCATTGAATTTGTCAAAGTCATGGACTTTGAAGTCGGGATGACAAATGACCTCAAATACAAGTCGATTTACTTCCTTGTCAGTCTTTTGTGTGCTGCCAGTGGTTTGCCAGTACATCAGTAGTTCAATGCTTTTGTTGCTATAGCCAGACTCGGGGGCATTATTGGGCATTTCATCAATCATCATTTCCTCTTCAGGGACAATGGCCGAGGTGTGAGGGCGATACAAATCTTCAGTGGATATGGATGCATCGGGGTCACAGGATGGCCGATACATATATTCCTTCCAGAGGCCGAAAGAATTCAGAGTGGTGTGAAACAGATTCCGGACAATGAGAGTTATATGTGGGACAACTTGGACAGTGGTCTCAGGATATGATGGGTCCAAAGAAGGAGCGGGGTGGGGTGGTTCTGGATATATGTCCTGATATTGTGCAGGCAAGCAGCGCATGCGCATTGGCCATCCTGACTGAGATAAGGCTGGAGGTGAGGCAGGCCCAGGTTGTGGTGGGGGAAAAGGTGGACTGAGAAGGGGAGGCAGATCAGGAGCTATCGGTGATGGGGGTTGACTCAGAGGTATCAGCGATGGAGGGCGACTTGGTGGAGGTAATTCTATCTGAGGGAAGACCGATGGCTGTGGCATGGGAGGCGGACTGAGAGGTATTGGTGATGGAGGGCGACTTGGGGGAGGGGGCTCTGTTTGAGGGGTGGGCAATAGTCGCAGCATGAGATCACTTTCAACAGGACCCAGGCCAGAGGAAGGTGACTATGATTCCGAATCTCTTAAGAAAATTCTGCCGATGATGACCTATAATGAAGAAGAGACTCACAAAGTGGTCTAATTGTGTGGCTTGCAGCTCAAGTTGTGTCCCAGGAGGGTGCCAAGTCTTTGGCTTTTTGGACCTATGTTTGCTACCTGCAATTTGTTGGTACCATGCATGACGACTTGCTGCAAACTCTTGGTATTCAGTGCACGACTGTCAATGTTGATACAAACCCGAACCCGGAGACAGGAAATGGGGACATGTTTCGCAACACTGTATCGATGCTATGATTGTACGGAGCTGGGTGAGTCCCCTCCAAATTCGCCGCTCATCGATATTCCCTGTCCACATCATGTACATACAACTCGGATATGTTGATGAGCGGCGATGAGGACTTGGGAGTTCCGGTGCTGTCACGAGATATGAGCGCAGATCAATCAACAAGAAAAAAATCAACGTTGATTGGATACGCACCAAGTTCAAGTTGGGCCCATAAAACCTTGAACCCGTCAAAAACTGCCTGCTCCATCCCCCTCACCAATATCCCCATCATTAGTCCCCTCATGGCACGAGGAAATGTTCCCATTCCATCGAGACAACAGAGCTCCCCCCAGTCTCAGCGTCATAGTACCCATTCGTCCTCGTCCTGAGTCTCCTGACAGTACAGCAGCCAACGTTGACAGCCTACAACCTCCTCACAATCCCGTTCTCCCTCTCAGTCTTTAGATGACTCCACTGACACACAGTTGGAGAACTATACTGACATGCAGATGGTGTGGGATATACGACATGCATTTGGAGATGCAGCCAATTCCCGTTGTTCTGAGGGTGACGCACTGGCAGATGGTGCTGAACAACCAAGCAAAAAAAAGTGAGTCAGCATCTTTGATGTCCAGGGAGAGGTAAAAATGTTCTGATGTATGACTAACAGGAAAGTGTGCTCCCTGACCCAACCAGGTCGGGGAATATGGAAAATTGTTGACCTTTTCCATGATCTCCCAGAACTTTTGGAAAAGGCCGATAGACACGATGAAGCACAATCACTTGAGGAAGACGAGTTGGAACAGTGCGACAGCAGCGACTTTCAAGGAATGACACAAGAACAAATCGATGAAGAGCGCCAGGAGTACATTTTCTTATTGGATGTTCCGATGGGTGTGACTTGATGTGACCAACACACGCAGCCGCAAATGTTGCCACAGGGCATCGGAAATTTTGATGAAGTTGATTCCTGGATTTCAGCAAAGTTCCAACCGTATCGAAAACAGACATATTTTCTGTGCCCTGGTATGTGACTCGTAACATGCCACCACATTGTACTAAGTTGTATCTTGTCTCAGTTGCAGTCAGGAGCAAATGATGCATGCAGTGATGACACAAGCAGACTGAAGGCCACAGTCGCTGAATGGCTCAATAAACGCAACTCTTGTCGCGATCGCGGCCTTCGGCCGCGTTCGTGACCTCCACGCACACTCCTGGATCACATGACCTTAAGAGGGGATCGAGAACGATGCCCCTAAGTCCACCAAGTCCGCCCCTAAAGCCAAGTTATAGCCAAGCGACCAAGTTGAACTTAGGGTCACGTGACCCTAAGGAAGTATCACGTGACCGGTCACGTGATCGTTCCCCACTTTCCAGGTCACATGACCTGTCACATGACCCAGGCCGATCACGTGATCAGAGAGCACGTGATCCTGTCCGCTTTGGACGAGTTACTAAGCCATTGACCAATACCTGGAAAGTCATCAAGATTACCAAGCCAAAGAACGCTTACCAAGACAAAGGGAATCCCCGATCGGATCTTGGGAT
>QFFA01000541.1:0-16348 GCA_003316565.1 Russula foetens
TTGTCCACCTCGCTGTCCTCTGTTGTTCATTATCACTCCTCATCCTCTGGATCAGTCACCTCCAACTCAAGTACTCCGTCGCTCCCCACTGCTTTTTGTAAAAAGTAGTAAGTTTGCGACAGTCATGGTGTATTTGACAGAAAGAACCCAAAAGAGCCTCACCTCCCAAAACCACAGGATGTCGGTGTCATCAGAGGAGACCTCAGATAAAGTATATTTGCGGAATTCAGCATTGATGCCCAACTCTCGCGACGAGGACTTCTTTTTGAATGCAGAATGTTCAACTCTGAACCGCGTTGGGCGTACCTTGTCTTGAGCGACTGGAGCGGGCTGGACTGGGCCCTTTGATGGTTCCGTTGCAGCCGTCAACGATGTCTGGTCATGGTACTTGTGCATCTGCAAAGCCATGACTTAAACGTAGTATACAGCGAATGATTGTACTTACGTTCTTTAAAATGATTTCCTTGGCTTGAGAGATATATCGCTTGCCCCATTCACTTTCAATCCAGGTGAAGCGGATTGCGGGATTGAGGACTGTAAAGTGAAGAGGCGGTCAGAGTGCTGTGATCAACTAACAGACGAGCTTACACATGGTGAGGACATATGCCTCTGTGTCGTCCATTCGGACATAATACTTGGACGCCCAGCGCAGGCCAATATCTGTCCAGGGCTTCAGAATCTCGTGCTTCTTGCTGAGTCTCTCCCACCCCGTCATGAATTTCTCAAAATTGATGATAGCATGTGACAAAACTGGCGTTGTTTCAGATGACACGGCCTGCAGGAAAATGTGAGGAACCTGTTGTTGCGGTGAGCGCCTGTCCTTGGACCTGGGTCAAGTAGTCAACGTACCCTCAAGACTTCTTCCAGTCCTTCCAGGACTTTCCAATCCAATTTTGGCAACTTGTGGTGTGAGTGTTCGACTATCTGGGTTTTGAAATACAGATCGATGGCCTATGTTAAATGTTTAGTCGATACCCAATGTCAGGTCACTGAGACAAACTAACCGGTCTGAGTTGCCGGAGACACCACAGCATCAGAAATACCGAATCCCACCTTGTCTTCACATCTCTCAGAAGTTCTAGCTGCGGGACTTGAATAGTTATGCGATTGTTATCCTTGTCCGTCCCAATGAACAAGCCAGATTGGTTTCCGCTTTTGATGAAACCCTGAAAGCCTTCCCTGCGTTGGTCTGAAGAGTGAAGAAGACGAACAACTTTTCGAGCATGGCTGAGGGGGTCACGTTGGATGCCTGTAAGCCATTGCCTGAGTTTGTGGTTGCCTTTGATGTCGTAGCCCTCAGGCAGTTCCAGCTTGGCAACAACACAATCTAAATTGACGTCACCGTCATCCAGTTCATCATCAGAGTCATCGTCCTCTAAGCCATCATCAGAGTCGTCGTCCTCTGAGCCACCGTCAGAGTCGTCATTGTCTGAGCTATTGTCGGAGTTGTCGTCATCTGAGCCATCATCTGAGTTGTCATCTGAGCCATCGTTGGAGTTGTCATCATCTGGGCGATCATCCGAGTTGTCGCAGGTTGCAAAATTTGAATCGAGAGGAACCTCAGGATTGGAGAAATGGCGTTTTGTAGTGGATGTTACAGATGCTATAATGTGAGAAGAACATATGTTGATAATGTGTACATAACAGCAGATACGATTGTTCAAAGCATCGAATCCAATCTTTGTCACTGCCTCGTGCTTGGGAGATTGAAGTTCAGACTGCAGCACTCGCATTGTGCTCACATTGTTCCTGGCATTGTCGAGCATGAAGTGGCCGACCTAAGGAGGAGTTAGTGATGTGAGCAAATGAATATCGTGAGGGGGACATACTTTGAGTGTAACATCTGTGCGATCAAGTAGCTCTATGATAGCCGTTGCTATATTGACGCCCAAATGGTTCTTCTCGAGGTGACGGAAGCCGATCAGCGCAGCTCTAAGTACAAGGTACCCACTTGGGGCATCGAGGGCAATCCAGTGAGTGGTCAAAGCCAAGTAGGACGTCATCTTGGAGCTTCCCCAAACATCGGCTGTAAAACTGATTTACCCTTGAGATTGCTATTGATGGTTGATCGATGTCAATTTGTAGAGTCGGAGAAAAAAAAAGGTGCTAAAACTCACAGAGAGTTCATATTTCAGGACCTCAAATGACTTCTGCCAGCGATTGATAATGACCTCCCTCATCTTACCACGACCAGGGATGTCATCGTCGACAAGGGTTTCCCAGAGGACCATGCATAGTTGTCAGAACTCGGGGCATTCAACAACACAAATGGACTGACGACCTGTGAGTGCGAAAAAACACAAGTCAATGAGATGTACCTGATCATCTGCGACAATAAATCGGACAAGGTGGTCCAAGAATGCTGCCGGAGAGAACAGGGGGAGCTGCTGCCTGATTCTATCACAAGGCGCGAGAGTAGATGTGTCGTCATTCGATTGAGTCGAAAGTTTGTATTTTGAAGTCCAACAATTACTTATGAGTGCCTCGTCGTACTCCTTAGCGTGCCACTTGAGAAGATGCTTTCAGAGGTTCGAGTTCCTAGTGTTTTCCCCGTAGAAATAGTTGCGAACCCCCCTTGAGAGCTTGAACCTATCAACGATGCCATGTCGTTCGCTGCTAGTTTGTTAGAAGGCGGTGTTGCAATTAGAAAGGCTGTGCTCACATGCACAACTTGCAGGTTCTATTCTTTTCCTCGACATTAGTGGGGCTGATGGATACGGTTTCAGTGAAAAAGTGGATTATGTCATGGGCTACATTAGCATTAGAGCCAACTGGTTGCAGAGGATGGAGCACTGGGGCGCCGACCGGCGAACGGTTTGGTGGTGGACCAGGCGTGTTGGATACCTCATCATCATCTTTGCTTATCCCTTCAAGGCTGAATTCCTCATCACTGGGGTCGAGTTGAATAGTGACCTTCTTTTTGCCCGGTAAGCGTCAAAGAGTGCATGAAGGGTCTAGAAACCTACCTTGGTTTTGGTTTGAGAAGAAGTGGCAGGACGTGCTTTTGGCTCGCAAGGGACGTTGTCGAGAGCTCTGGCATTTGGTCGACTGTGCTTCAGGCTATCCGCAGCCCCAGCACGAGCTACAGAGTCGGACGGGATTCCTTTCGTCTTGTTGGAGGAGGAGCGTCAAGTCATGAGCAGGAATAATAATAAAAAGGAGAGGAGGGGGGGGAGTTATACCTCTTATACATGCCTCATGTCTCAGACCCTGGCATATGTAGGTGGTGAGAGATTTATATGTATGGTGGAATAGTTAACCGGGGTGTAGGCGAAACCACACAGTCCACTGTATTCTTTGGCCTAGTCCATTTGTGATGTCGAGCATATGTGAGCGTAAGCAGGGACACAGGTAACAAAAGAAGATAAGTTAGAGCAGTTGAACATTGAGCGACAAGCTGGGACAATTGAGAACACCACAGCCACCACAGGCGACGGTGAGCGCCCCATATTATATAACTACAAAAATGTACGGAATCTTAAGGTGCACAGTGGCAGATATGCGACGAGCTACAAGTACTAATGGGTAGACATGTTAAGGGACGATCTAGGTCTCCAACCTCTTCGACAGCGGCAGCATATTACCGAAATTCCGCTCCGTATTCTCCTTTGATCTCTTGGAGCCAGACTTCGCGGCAGACTTCGTTTTGTTAGGCATTTCGACATGTTGGCGTTCAGCACGATCGGTCGTACACCACTTGTTCTTTTCCCCCAAAGTGACCTTGAAGACGCAGAGTACATTGGTATACAGGGCTTCGAGGTCGGGTGGGACCTCATTGCCGCTCTGCGTTGCAATACTGGCCTCGTCCGTGCTCTTGTCCGTGCTCCCGTCCATGCTCCCATCTGTGCTCTTGTTTGTGCTCTCATCCATGCTCACGTCCGTGCTGACGTCTGCATTCTTGTGTGCGCTCGGTTCTAAGACCTTTTTTGTCTCCACCAGGTGTTGCAACTTCGCCCTCTCATTATAGCGTTCGCAGAATATGGAGTGAATACCAAAGAGCAACAGAGACATCTGGGGACTTTTATGTGGGATTAGGGCGGTTAACACCGAAGGGCTGCTAATGAAGTCGGACTTGGGCCAGCCACCACCAGACAGATAAATGTTCAGGTTCATGATGTCAATGATAGTGCTGGAAAGACGCTCCCAATCCGTCTTCATGTATAGGAGGGTGACCCACAGTAGGACCCAGAACACAGACTCTAGGTCGTGCTCAACAGTATGTGGGATACTGGGCTTTGAAGTGAGCTCCGCTGCCATAAACTGCCACGTTCCCTTGTAAAATGTGTCAGGACTCGGGAGATATTGTACGTAAAATGTTAAACTTACTGTGCATGAATATCGACGTGCGGGAGGAGCAAAGAGTTTCTGAGATCCAGATCCAGATCCAGAGCATTCAAACACCTTGCATAAATCCCAGTCGATAAGCAAACCATATTTGATATTGGGTTCCTCTTTTTCGACAATCATTATGTTTCTGGGGCTCAAGTTGCGATGGAGAATACCAATCGACCAAGCATGACGGTGAGCTGCAATATGAGTCAGAGACTCAGAGTACATTGCAAAACCAGCAACACTTACCCTGTACAGCAGCATGCACTGCTTCTACCATTGCCCTGCTACTTGAAAATTCCTCCAACTTGAGGCCGATGGTATCCAGAACCAAGCGGTAGTGTTGATGACTGGTGACGTGTGGTGACTTATGTTCGAGATATTTTCCAACAAACCGGTTCGTATGGGTAATGTGGAGGGGACCTCCAATATTATTCGCCACTGAGCAAACAGGGACGTTGGGGACTCTGTTCTCGTGGAGCATATTATAAACTACACCCTCTGGTTTGATGTCGTCAATTGCAATCCGCCAGGAATCTTTAAGGAGAACACGTCGGTTCCTTTGGACATCGTACGCGATCGACGCCCGAGTCCAGCGACCTGTGGGGACCTCGGGTTGAGCACGAGGCTGAGAGACAACATAACGTCTTGGTGCCGGACTGCCATCTGGCTCTGGGATGGCAAGCAATAAGAGAGAATCTTCCTTGGCCAGTTCATCAACGACTGATCAAGCGCGTTGAAAAATCTCTGGCTGGAGGAAATTGGAAATAGTGGTTACGGTACTGTCGTGACCGCGAATATTGGGGGGGGCATCATTGTAGTGGGTGAGAAAGTCGTAAAGGTAGGAATCATCGTTGTAAGATATGGGTTCGGTGACAATTGCACCTGCATGGTCCCAGCGAATTAATTGTGCCAAGTTTTGGCATATAAGAATGGTGAAGGCATGCGTGTGGTACTGAGAGCTGAGAATATGAGTAGCATAAGCAGTGATTTGTCCCACCACTGAGTCAACTTGTTGGGTACGGACGAAAGGATTTCCTGATCCTGTTTCTTTGCCTCTTTGCTTTGCCGGCACCACAAACGGGTCAGAAGACACGTTCGATTTGAACTCGACCACAAACTCAAGACAAGGACTGTCAGTAATAGCGGGCGGATAGACACCATCGAACATGGGGGGGCTGGCGGGACGGACAAAGACAGAGCAGTCGGGTTGACAGGCGAACACAAAGTCATCCTTAGCTGTCATATTTCCTCTGCTTTTCTGGGACATGTTGACCACAATCATACTTGGGAGAAGTGGTGTAGCAAGTTCAATCTAGAAAGATTGGATTAACCTAGGAAACAGGGGAGTTCTGAAACATACAAATGTCGGATACTGCTTCGACTCCAAGGATACACCAACCAAAGCAGAGAACATTCCCTTTTCGAAACGGGAGGCCCAGGGGGACTCGGGGGAGGCATTGCACAGAGGTTTAGAGGAAGGGAGAAAGTCATCCAGAAACAATTGTGGGGGCATTGGGCCAACAAAATATGGATCCATTTCATCGGCCAGCCATTTATAAGTTTTGATTCTATCATCAAATTCGAAATCATTTCGATGACTTGTGCGACTGCTGGTACAGATGGGAGTCAAGGGGAGAGGAACCGGAGGACCTGCTCATGGGGGGGGCGTCGTGCGCATGATGGTTTATCATTGTCTTTGTTACGCAGTGGCTGTGCCACGCGGCGTAACTGCTGCCACCATTTTCTCAGCCCCTCGGCCCTCAAGTGAGGTCTTAGCTATGCTATACTACAAGTGTGGCTTGGCTTGGCGGGAATTGCTGCCGACTCTGGCTTTAGCCGAGAATGAGCCAGAAGCCACTGCAACAGCAGCAGCAGCAACATTTATGAGGTCGGAAGAGGAAGATGAACATTGCATTTCAGTGCTCATCTATTCAGCATTTTTTATCAAATCACTACATTTTATCAATCTATCATGATTTTTTTTCAGGTCGCACTTGCACCATTGTCTCCCTGCCCATCTTCAAGTTTTCCATCGTATCAGTGTGTCATGTCAGCATGTTTGGCCATGCGAAGTTGTGAAAGGTAGCGTGAATGGGAGGAGACATCGATACCAGCAAGAGGGATCATAGCGAGACCATGTCCGAGGACAATATGGCCCTTGGCCTTCTACTTCTCAGTCAACTGACAGGGTATTGTTAGTTTAATAGCAGCCAATTGTCCAGCGACACATACCTTGGTGACGTCAACCTTCTGCACCTTGAGGTAATTGAAGACATTCGTGAGAGCTTGCAGCACGACAAGCTCGCCTGCACAGACATATTGTTGGCCCTAGCAAGTACATCAGTAACTGCATGCCAACATGAAAAATCGTGAACGGACTTTGACATTGAAGTTTACAATGTCTAAAAGACAGTCTCCGATATTCGAGATAGTGTCGACGACCTCACGAAGAGCTGCGTCGTCGAACGTCTTGCTGACGCGGCTAGGATTAACAGCACACATGGTGTAGCTTGATCGACTTTGCTTGTTGTGCTCAACAGCGCGCTGCATAGTCAGACCATGATAACCACAACATCAACGAGAGAGGAATTGGGCAAGATATCAGCGACGGAGGCAAGGGCAGAGAACTCGCCCAGAAGTGGCCAGCAAAGGCAGCACCAGGCTGGACAAAGCCTTTCGAGCGTAAATCCTCAAAGGCCTCTCGGGACATTATGACAGAGCAATCTATGCAAACTGAGTGGCGAAAAGAAGTCTTTTTGGATGCGTGAAGGTGTCTTGGTCGTTTTCGTGGGCATAGTAGTCGATACTTTGTGTTCTGCGGCGTTTTTGGTGGGACGGTGGCGGCGAGCAGCCCATCGTCATCAATGCCAGCCACACCCACACCCACACGCGTCTTCACCTTCTCCAAGTCCGATTCTGGGAGTGTTGTCAATGACAAGAGGGTGCTGAACGCTCTCATGAGGCCGTGCGTCTCTCTGTCCGCCGAACCTGGCGGATCAGGGCTGGCGGTTCTGGTTCTAGGCGTCTGTGGTTGCAGAGGTCGTAGTGGCATCTGGGCACTCGGGGGGTCATTCCTGCAAAAGCTCGCGTCCTCAGGGGCTGGTTGTCACAGCATGAAACACGAACCAGGTCAGGAACTCACAGCAAGAGGAGACCACCGTCATTATCGAATCCGTCGTGTCCTTGCCTAGGTGTCAATGGTAGCGGCAAGTGTACGACACTGGCGCGAGCGGGAAGCGGCGGCTCGTGGCTGTCACCCGAGCTATCCCTCGATAACGTCGTCAACTTGGACACTGACGTTGCTGTGGCGCGCTCCTGGCGGTGGGCGTTTGCATTGTAGCTGTGAACATAAGTAAGTCCATGATCGATGGCAGCGAGGGGGATCGTGACAAGGAGAGGCAAGACAGAAACAAAACAGACAGAAAACAAAACAAAAAACAAAAAAATGGCAGCTTAGCCGGCTCATGTGAGCCGGCTAAAATGGTGGCTCGACCAAATGCAGCTTGGCTCGGCTCGAATTGGAGCCGGCTCTGGCTCCGGCTTTAGCCGACAATTAGCCGGAGCCGCTGCAACACTAGTTCAATCCTTGATTCAGGTTTCTCCTGAAAGCGAACATTTTGGATGTTTCATCTACATCAGCGTCTGCCGCATATGTGCTCTATTCTTGATACCAGGAGTTGAAATCCCGGTTTCCCATTGCGGTTCCGTGCATTTTGCTAATAGCCTCCACCTTGAGTTGTGGAGGAATGAACTGGGCTCTAAAGTCATCTTTAAATTGGGCCCAAGTTCCCCAATCCCGAAGGTTAGCTCACAGAGCTGCTTCCATTCGTTTAGCAGCCCAATCTCTGGCGCGAGTCCCGATCTTAAAGTAGCCAAGGGCTGAGGCTACTCTTTTGGCAACAGTGGTAAAGGTGTCCTCATTTAGGGCGTAATAGTTGTCTAGGGCATGCCAAAAGGATTGTGCCTTCGATGCTGAACCATCAAAGGGTTCTGGGGGTGTCCCAATTGGACGTGGTGTGGCCGCGGCCTGCTGTTGCTGTTGTCCCTGCTGTGCCATGGGTGGTGGTGTCGGTGGGTTACCGCCAGGTGGTGGTTGTGGAGCTGGTACAAAGACCGGTGTAGGAGCCTTGGGTGGCTGACTGGGCGCTGGTGTTCACGAAGAACTAGCGAATGCGGATGTCGTATGTGGTGTGTGTATAGAGGAACTAGTGGCTGTGGTTCGAGGAACTGTGGAGGATGAAGTAGCTCTTGTGCCCTACGTAATAGGTTGCTTTCCCTTGGATGCCGGTGGTGTGGCTGTCTGGGTGATTTCCTGGGCAGGAGACTCGGTTCGAGTAGGAAACGGACTTGTTTCTCGACTGGGTGCTGGGGAATTGGGGCGGCTAGGTTCTTGAAGTTCTCGTAATTGTTCAGCTGCTGCTGTGATCGTAGACTCAGTTCTTTCGAGTATTGCAGTGACTTTGGCAGTGTCCTCTTTGTCTGAGTCCGGTTCCGGCGTAAGATCAGCCGAAGAATGGGTAGATTTGCTAAAATTGACCGAAAAATTGTTAAGATACCGCCACTGGTTGTGCTTGTTGGACCACCGAACTGCTTTTCCGTCGAAGAGAGTGGTTCCTTTATGGGGGTTAAGTTCACTGAGTTGTTCTAGGTATGGGTAGGAAAGAATGAATTCCTTTCCCTTGATAAGCTTGTTGGTGTAATTGGATCTCCAAGGTTGCCCTGGTTGGCTATAGACGACTTGCTCGTTCCACCAGGCAAAGATGATCCGCTCTGTTTCGTATAGGGATATAAACCAGTCTTTGAAACAGGCGTAGACGTGGGTGTGGTCTTCAGGAGTGGGTTGAATTCGAGTTGGGTAATCTGCTTTAAGATCTTCCCAATCGTCACTCATATATAGGTGAGACGGTAGCCGGTGTTATCCCAGTTAAAGCGAACTAAGTAGGCGGCTCGTAGTACAACGTGATTTGGGTCGTATTGATCTTGAACGATGATGCAGTATTCTTCACGTACGTCGTCTGTGGTGATAACGACTTTGTATTTCCAAATTAATCCTTGGAATATCCCAGGCGTTGGGCAGATCCGGAGGAGGGCATTGAGGTGGTGATTGATTTCTACTCGAGGGTGACGTCCGAGTAGGAAACTACAATGGTTTAGGAGGGCTTGGCTTTCGGCTTTGGTCTGGGTAGGGATTTGCAGAGCTATGTAGGTTTGCTCGGGGAGAGAAACCTGTGAGACGCGATTGTTGGTTTCCAGGGTTTCCGAACTAGATCGGCTGTATATGTTTATCAATGGGGAAGGTACTGGTGCTGGTACCGGAGGTGGGTTGTTCAATGTTGGAAAAACAGGCTCGTCTATGTCTGGTACGGGTAACTGGATCTGGGGAATTCAGGAAGTAACTGGTGGGGAAGGATCCTGGTTTGCCAGGCGTCTAAGGAGGAATGGGTTATTCCATCGGTCTATGACTGGGATTGCTGGGACTGATTGTTCTCTCTCGTGGTTTCGATTGGCGTGTTGTCCTCTGCGGGTAGTTCTGTGGGAGGATGTCGCCAGTTTGTTCGTATCTCAATGACTTGATGTAGTCTTTCGATTACGGCTTCTTCTAGAAGATGAAGTCTAAATCCGATGATAAAAGCGATGATGTACAGGACTAGGATTAGGATAAGGTTGATGAGGTCCAGTTTATCCTATTCTGTTGTAATGTAGGCCTGGGATTGGCTCTTTATGATCCCTAGGGTGCCAAAGTTCAATATAGGGAGGAGTGGGAGGAGTGTCTGGGTGATAAAGTATACAATGGCAAAGATCTATGCCACAACCACAAAAGTCAAAGGATGGGGGAGTAAGGGCTCTAGTGGCAAGGTATTCTGCAGTAGAGGATTGGGGTGAAGAGGCTGGTAAGTCTGCGATAAGATCTTCTAGCTCAGCAATAACTGCTTCAGTAGTGTCCACTTCAGTACTATCCACCAAGTTCCAGTAGTTGGCGTCGATTTCGAAGTCATCGCGTATCAAGAGGATACTAGCGAGCTTGCATTTGTATTCTTCTTCGCAACCCCAAGCATTGGGTACAGCGATCGGGTAATAGAAGGCAACGGGATCGACGAGGGCTACTTCAGAGTTTAGTCTAGTAGCACTCCAAAGTTGATCTGACCACTTATATGTATATTCTTTTCCCAAAGTACCAACGAGTTTGGTGCCCAATTGGGTGGTCTGTAAACGGATCTCGTTGAAATTGAGCTTGATTTCGGTTTCCGAGAGGTGAAATTGGAAAAGAAATCGAATTCGATTTCCCTGGAGGATGGCTTGTGTGATTTCCTGGGTTTTGGCTGGTACATAATAATGCCAAAAGAAGGTCTCGTCAGCAGAAAGGGTGATGGAATTAACCAAGGTTTGATCAAGGGTGCAAGTAGGGTTAACCGCCCAATAGATGCGAGTTTCCCTAGCAAGGTTTACTAGAGTGGGGAGATGGAAGTCGACGAGATTATAAAACCTAGTAGGAGCTAGGGCTCGACCAAAAGGCAAGAAGTCGAGGAGGGCTTTGGTGACGAAGTTAATTTCACTCCAATGAGTGATATGGACTTGATCCCTTAGATCCGCTAGGAGGGAGATTCCTGCAAAAGTTCTTTCTTTACTTATTTGTGACACTTGATTTTGTTCAAAACTTTAATAAGAACTTTTTATTTGAACAACTTGAAAAGGAAAACCTTACTACTAAAAAAAAGGTTTCAAAGGGGTAACTCCGTAGGAGGAGGCGAAAGGTAAGGAAGTGGATCAAAAGGGGTTCGCAGCAAAGGGCAGAAAGCGAAAAGTTGCAGTTTGAAGCGCAAAATGTCCTCGAAACAGCACTGCCGGTTAATAACAAAAATGCCCTCGGAAGTGAAATGAAGATGGCTGGCTACAGTAACCAGACGGCCGTCAAGAAGGTCGTAGCAAACAAGGGGTACAAGTACGCCCTCAAAATACTTGAGCCACGAAGGGGAAATTGTCCGAAAATGTACTTGATGGAGTCCACAAAAGAAGTCTCCAGGTAACCGAAGGGAAAGGTAGCAGGGGGGTGTAGTCCGACATGAGCACAAAGGGTAATGGAAGGTAAAAAGTCCACGGCAGGGATGCGTACGTCGTGGAAAGTCAAAGCCTGGAAAGGAGAAACAAAATAGTTGGGCACGTTCTCAAAGGTCTTCGGCCTGGGGAATGGTAGCAAGAAAATCTGGGGCTAAAAACTCAGCTTGTGGGTACCAGATTTTATCTCCACGTTCGTAGACGACCCGGTAAAGATGCGGGTGACGATGGGTTGCAGCCAAACACGGAGGCAGTGCAAAAAGGTCAGGGAAGAGCTCGGGCTTGGGAAGCGGGAGTACGGGGGCGGCGGCAACGACGATGGGCAATGGACTATGTACAACGTAGTCGGGTGAGGGTGCGTAGGACGGTGGGGCTGGGGATGGGACACGGTGGATGGGGGCTTCGATGATGGGCGGCGGGAGTTGGAACTCCGGGATGTCGAAGTTGGGATCAGCGGGGTACTGGAGGGCCGGTGACAGGTGCGAATTGGAAAGTGGGGCGGCGACATGGTGAGCGGGCGACGGCGGGATAACCAGACTGATCTCTTCCTCTTTAACACGAACTAACTCGCACGTAGCAATGGCAGCGAGGACGTCGAGGAAGGTGGTGGGTGATGGTGAGCGACATGGAGGGGGCAAGAGGAGCGGAATCGACTCAAACGAGTCAACGGACGGTGGCGGCGGCGAAGGCGGACAGGACCCGACAGAGGTGGACGATCCCGAAGAGCTCGCTACTGAGAGCAAGGATGAGACAGCAAACGCGGCTTGAAATAAGAGTGGACTGCCAACTGCAGAGGTTGATGGAGAGGTGGTATAGGCCTGGGGAGCAGCAACGACGGGGGACGGCGAAGGTGAGGGGGTGAAGGCCGACTGGATGGAGGCGGCGGGTGAATATCCAAGTGCCCACTGAAGGGAGTTCGGAGGCGAGTAGGCGGGGGACCAGGAAAGGGCAGCTTGGAAGGCGGCGTCAGACTTGGCAACGTTATACTCGTACGCACTGTCTAGTGCATCCCAAGCATTGTCGGGGAGAGGGTTACTATTGTCGAGGAAGTACGGGGCGATCCAGTCAAAGGGGACATCTTGGTTGGAGAGGGTAGGGAAGGACACTTGTTGTCGTCCGAGACAGTCAGCTCCAATATTAGGAGACTATTCTAATGTCGCGAACTTACTACTTGTTGAGCAGTAGGAAGGGTGGCAACTTGGGCTTGGAGTTGGAGGTGACTGTACCAAAGGCAAAGGAGGGAGCAGTAGGTGAAGAGGAGCGAGAGGGCAAGGTAGAGGTAAGGCTCCAGAGTAGATGTGGGGGGTAGACAAGAGAATAGTCTGGGAACTATTTGCTACAATTCATAGGTCTTATATACTAATACAGGGTGGTCCATGCACTACTTAAGGGTAGGTCAATCAACGGACTACGGGTACGAATCTAACCATATATGGTACAAGGTGATCAGTCAGCTGTATGTCGGAGTCTAAAAGTACATGACTCATTCTGCTGCACAATGGCGTGATTGCTGCACAGATGAGTAAGGCTGCTGTGCAATGCTGTGCAGCCCGGTAAGCCCTTCTGACTGGGCCGGGGATCTTGGGGTTGACTTGGTCATTCCGATTGTCTTCCAGACATCGGTAACGGGGTGGACTGCTTTTCCGAAATGGGCCGTTTGCGCCATCCGGACCGCTTGTCCGCTAGGGGCACGTGACTGGACTTGGGCATGTGACACATCACGTGGCCCCAAAAGTGCGGAGGGGTCACATGACCAATCTTGTGACGTGGTCACGTGAGGTTTCCCAGGATCACGTGACCCCGGGTTTGACTTCAATGCTTGACTATAGCTTGGCTTTAGGGGCAGGACTTGTAGACATAGAGGTATCGCTAGTGATCCCCTCTTTAGCTTGGGTGTTACAGGAGGTGGGTGTGTTATGGGTACTTGTGCACATGCTTGTGTGGTAGTCACGATTGTGGCCAAAGGCCACAGTTGTCGCGAACTTACTACTTTCTATGAAAAGCAGTGGGGAGCAACGGAGTACTTGAGTTGGAGGTGACTGTACCAGAGGATGAGGAGCGAGAAGGATAGGCAGAGAGTGATGAGATGTAGCAGGTGAATCTGGAGTAAAGGCTCCAGAGTGGACAGTGGGGGGTAGACAAGAGAATAGTCTGGGGACTATTCGCTACAATTCACAGGTCTTATATACTAATACAGGGTGGTCTGTGCGCAGCCTTTAGGGCAGGCACTCGTACAGGTAACGGGTGTAATCTATCCATATATGGTACAAGCTGATCAGTCAGCTGTATGTCGGAGTGTGAACGTACATGAGTCATCCTGCTGCACAGATGAGTAAGGCTACTGCGCAATGCTGCGCAGCTGAGTAATGTTTATCGATCGGGCTTGTGATCTAGGGATCAGGTCTAGAGATCTATAGGAGAGGCTATGGGGAATCCCCTGGAGAATCCCCGTCAACTTAGTCATTCCGACTGTCTTCCAGACATCGGTAGCTGGGCGGACCGCTTTCCCGAAGCGGGCCGTTCCTCCAACACAGACCGCTTGTCCGTTAGAGGCATGTAACTCGACTTGGGCACATGACATATCACGTGGTCTCGCAAGTACAGAGGGATCACGTGATTGGTCACGTGGCTGGGTCACGTGAGATCTCTCAGGGTCACGTGACCCGAGTTTGGACTTCAACACTTGACTATAGCTTGGCTTTAGGGGCGGACCTGGTGGACTTAGGGGCATCGTTCTCGATCCCCTCTTAAGGTCATGTGATCCAGGGTTATGCGTGGAAGTCGCGAACGCGGCTGAAGGCCGCGATCGCGACAGTATCCCCTCTTTAGGCTTTCCTTGCGCCTGCAAGGCTTGAACTTGTCTGTGTCGTGTTTCGAATTTCTGTAGTAGTTTTTTGGCGTGTGTTAATTCTTTGGCAGGGAGCCAGGAGTTCTCGGAGTCTGGGTAACCTTTCCATTTGACTAGGTACTGTGTGCTTTTGCGGTTTCGTGTAGGCCGCGATTTAAGGATTTGTTCGATCTCATAGTGTCCCTCTTCATCGCCAACAATTTCTGGTGGTGGTCTTTCAAAGTTAGGGCCATGTGAGGCAGTTTCAATGTATGGTTTCAATAGCGAGTTGTGGAATACGGGATGTATCTTCATCATCGGAGGTAGTTCTAGTTTGCAGTTGGTAGCGGTGGCCCATAGGACTTTAAAGGGGCCGTAACATCGTGGTGCGAGTTTGGCTTTAGGATGGGTAGTCTGGAGATTCGTGGCTTCGAGTAAAACGAGGTCGTCTTTGTGGAAGACGTGTGATGGTTCAGGGGGCTTTCCCTTGCGCATTTCATTAGCTGCGAGTAGTAGAGCCGCTGTGACTTCTTTGCGTATTTGCTCTAGGTATTGTACGCGTTCGTCAACGCTTTGTAGTCTGGTCTGCAGGTACAATGGTGGTTTAAAGGTGGGCTGAAACCCATACCAGATCTCGAATGGTGATTTGTGAGTGCTGCGATGAGGGCGTGCATTGTGCGCGAATTCAATGATGGGAAGTAAGTCTGCCCAATTATCTTGCTGGAAGTTTCCACAGATGCGAAGGTATTGCTCGATTTCCTGATTGACTCGTTCGGATTCTCCATCCGTTTGTGGGTGAAACGCTGTAGAGAGCCTTTGCTCTATTCCTAGTTTTCGCCACAGTTCTCGTGTTACTTGTGCTGCAAATTGTGGTCCGCGATCGGAGATAACTGTTAGGGGGAAACCTGTGCGTTTCCATACGTTGTCCATGAGTAGTTGGCTTGTTTGTTCTGCTGTGATGGTTTTGTGGCAAGGTGATAGAATGACTGCTTTGCTATGACGGTCAACAACCGTAAGGATACTGTCATATCCTTTTGACGTGGGGAGGTCTACAATGAAGTCCATAGTGATGGTTTCCCATACTCCAGTAGGGATTTCGTTTGGCTTGATCGGTACTTTGACTGGGGGGCGTATCTTTGTCGCTTGACAGGTGGCGCATCCTTTGATGTAGTTCTTTACGAATTCCGTGATTCCTGGCCACCAGTATTCTCTAGTGATAAGTTCAATGGTTTTCCATTCTCCGGGGTGTCCTAGTAAGTCATTGTGGAGGGTTTGTACAACTTTGCGTTTGAGGTCGTCGTTATTAGGGACATAAATGAGTCCCTTATTCAAGATAAGGCCTTCTTCGTAGTTCCAATCTTGTAGGCTTTTAGTAATGCTTCGAGGGCCACTAACGAGGATTTCTTTTAGTAGCTGGCCCGTAAGGCGATCCGTTTTGATCGCATTTTGTATTGCTGTTTTCAAGTCCGTGTTTAATGCGATGGGAATTGCCATGGTATGTAGTGCTTGAATTCGAAATTTGTCTGGAGTGAGCAAGATTTTTTCTGCATTATCGGATGCTATCCCCTCTTTATAGTCTGGCCGCCGTGACAGAGCGTCAGCTTTATTCATTTTGCCAGGTTTTGGGATAATTTCGTAGTGAAAATCGCTCAAAAATAGCGACCAACGTGCTTGGCGTTGTGACAGTGTTTGCTTTGTGGTGAAATACTTGAGATTCGCGTGGTCTGAGAAGATCTTTGTTGTGTGTGGACTACCCTGCAGGTAGTGGCGGAAATGCTTCAAGGCGTGTATAATCGCTAGTAATTCTTTGTCATGGATTTCGTAGTTGCGTTCAGCTGGTTGTAGTGACTTCGAGTAGTAGGCAACTGGGTGTGAACGACCGAATGCGTCGTTTTGCTTGAGTATAGCTCCTGTGGCGTAATCACTTGCATCTGTGATTAGGGTAAACGGACGTTCGTAGTCCGGGAGCGCTAGGACTGGTGAAGTAGTCAAGGTGTGTTGTAATGCGGCAAATGCGTCTTCGCATTGAGGCGTCCAATTCCAAGGCATTGTCTTCTTGGTTAGGTCGAATAGTGGTCGTGCTAGTGTCGAGTAATCTTGTACAAAGCAACGGTAGAAATTGCAAAAGCCCAGGAA
>QFFA01000546.1:0-36126 GCA_003316565.1 Russula foetens
GGTACTTGAGTTTTAATGAGACACATGCGTTAAAGGGGAATGGTGGGGGGGAGAGGAAGGTGTGATGGGGTATACGATTGTACTTGAGTCATTGCGCGTAGATTACATTCGAGGGTGTGTCTGCATGGGATCTCGAGTAGCCTCTCGTAGAAGGGTTTCAGGGAACTCACTTATATTGGTTCTAAATCTGCCTGTACTCTCTATATAGCTCGCAAGCGGGATCGCGAGCTCCGGCTCCCCTAGCAGGGCTTCCAGCGTCATGCTTCTCTGATTTTTTCTGGCTCGTTGGGCCAGTACCCATCTTTCGAAAGCGTATTTGGGACATGTTAGCAAGAAGTGTGGCAATGTCCTCCGAGTCCACTTCGACTCCGCATGCCGGGCAGTTTGCGTTGTCGATACGGTTGATCTTGTGCAGGTATCCGTCAACTCGCTCTATCCATATCTTCGCAGCCTACCGATCATTTAGCAGGAATGACAAGGCGATCGCTTGTCAATTCCCTCGATTCACCTCCCCCCCCTGCTGATATTTCATCGACTATCTCTGCCCGGTCCTAGGATGCCTCATCCAAACATTCCCAGGCACACCTTTCCTCCGAGTCGCACCTCGGCGTAACCGCGCTGTGTTCCCGTCAAAGTAGGCGGGAGAGCAGCCGCAGATGGGTGAGATGGGTGCACGACGAGCAACGGGAGAGCACAGAGAAACTTTGACGAGGGGCCGGAGAGTCACAAGGTCCTCTCACGGGAAGCTACTCCTGGCACTACTTTTTTCGACCTGCGCTCGTCAGTCGGTGAAGAACTTGAAACAGAAAGGGATGACTGACGTTGACCGTATTGCATTGACTCGCCAAGGTTGATCGGAAGGGGAGGCTGGTATTTAGGTGTGACGGGATACAGGTATAGACATCAAGTCGCTCTGGTCTTGAAGCTTGAAGCTTGAAACCTTGAAAAGGCCCGGGAAGGAAGACCTGTCGTTGGGGTGACAACACCCTAACCCGCCGAATTCTCCACATTCGATGTCTGCCATTGGCCTCATTCCATTTGTCTGGCACACCGCGGAATGACCCTCTCGCTTCAGTTCAGAAAGTTAAGATATCCTGGACTGGAACGTACGTCTGCTGGTACGCCATAGCGTAATAAGTTATTAATAACAGTCCTCAAAATGGGAACCAGCCCATTGCGAGAAAAGAAAAGACACTGTGGTACAACATCTAAATTAATTACATAGTATACGAAGGTAACAGTACAGTAGTATCAGTGGACATGCGTCGTCAACAATTCATGAGAAGGCATAGTGTACGCTGCTGTTGCAGGTACACTCGATAGCAACTGGAAATCTGGATGATACTCCATTGGCTGTTCAGCGGTAGCGCTATGGGATGAACTAAGTTGTGAGGGTGTCGGAGAGAGACGATGTATATCATGAGTCATCCATGGCGTGTCTTGTGAGGTCGTTGTCCCGCCCACCGCGTTAAGGACGTCGGGCAATTCAGAGACGTATGAGGTATATGGGCTCGGGTTGGTAAGGCTACTATGTCCATCACTGTCGGAACGAGCACGAGTAACGCTCTGATCGGTGGATGAGTTTCGCGGATGTTGTCTGCGTCTACGTGGAAATACCCTCGGCCGTGGAATACCATGCGTTCGCTCAAAGAGCCCGCACTTATTGCAGAGCTGAAAGTCGTATTAGAATAAGGTCATCCAGACGACGACCGACCAGGTGAGACTCACTAGTTTCCCGAAATTGAGCATTGAGCGGCGCCACGTCGTTGTCTCCGTGGCTCTGCAGTTGAAGCATTGGCGACGTATGCCATCACCGGGCTTCATCCTTGCATCGTCCGTGTAGATCGCCCCGTAACCCACGAACCTGGGGTATGGATCGTAAAACGTGCTATCCAGGGCCTTAACTAATTGAATTGGTTGAGAAGGAAGGTTGATAGGGTCCCATCTGGGGTGCGGGTCGTATCGGCATGGATAGGCGGGCAACGTCCAGCCGTGGTTGTGGTGGGCATGATCATGACCAGAATAGTCATAGACCCCGTTTTCATATGCTAGATGCCCGAAGTTGGAGCCAGCGGTGGAAGTAGCGAGTGATGAGTCCGTCTCAGAGGGGATATACCACGAAGGGGAGTGTGAGGATAACTGGGAGGACATTGGGTTCGATAGATGGTGCATTGGTTGGACATTTTCTTCTGATGCCTCGCTGTCTGCAGTTCTGGTAACGCGCAAAAATTGGAAGGATGTTCAAGGTTAAGACAAAGTGGGGAGTACCTATAAGGGAAGGTGCTTGGCTCAGTCTGGTGACCCTCTGTGATGATCATCGTAGTCAGGGCAGTTGGGATAAGGGTGGAGAGGGGGGGCAGGTAGAGCAGGAAGGAGTCTGGGAGAGGGGTCACAAGGGAGGGGAGTAGAACCCGAGAGTTTGGGATGTGAGTGATGGACTTGAGGATAAGATGAATAGCTTATATACAGGCCAGTGATATTCATGGTGAAGTAAGAGTATTGATCACGAAGGCGTGGTCGAGAAAGTAACGCAGAAGAAACAGTGACGCCGACCTCGCCGGAAGGGGGGAGGTGGTGAAGGCGGACTCTAGAAGTGAAGGGGTTCTAGCATTGCCGAACATGCTTCCCATCTCACCTCAACGTTGCCGACGGCGCTAAGAATGGCGCCGAGAACAGAGCGTGGCGCGAGCGGGAGTGTGGCCGGGTGCGGTTTCAAGTTCATTGAGTTGCGATGCCCGGCCTTGTGATTCGAATTTCCAAATGCGTCAAAATGGGTGAACCCGGTCCGTACGGTCCGATTCGGGAAATGGATCGATCTATCGATTCGCCACCCGTCGTGCCTTGCAGTGCTCACCGCTCCCGGATTTCAAAGAGGGACTGCAAGGCTTTTACGATCCACTGCTGGTGATCGCACGACATGTGCGCATTGTTGATCCTAATTATGTGGATGTTGTTCTCTTCAGGGTTCATTCGTTGATTTCCCCAACTGCCAGTGCCAGTGGTGGCAGCGACTCTCCACCAACGCTCTCATCCGGTCTCTACATTGAGAGCATGTTGTTGGTGAATATCACTATGGGATATGTTGGCCCGTAGATACCGCCCGGGACGACTCAGTAACTCCTTTAGTTCGTTGCAACGAAGTCCATTTCGTGAGGAGAGTAATTCTGACCATCCGAGTCCGTGTCTCCTGTCATCCAGACGGGCAAGACGGGGTAGCTTACAAAGTTCCCCTGTTGTCCCCTTGAATTTTCAACGGTCATAGCCTGGAGAGATCAAGACTGATGCGGAATCTGTGGGCTGTTCCCCCTCCCCCTTTCATCTTCTCCACCTTTTCATGCTCTCCCCTGCCAGTGTGTTCCTCGTTCGCCCGGTCTCCTCATATGTTTACATTTCGTTTTGATATCATTGGTCCTCCCTTTTCGTAGTTACATGTATATAACCTGGCTAGATCGACTGTCCGAGGAAGAACAACATTTTCCCTCGTGTCCTCAACTTTCCCCCACGTGATCCACATCCTGCAGAGCCACCGTGCAACGTGGCAATCTTTTCCGTCTCGACTGTGGCCCGACCCACATCGGCGTTCTACCCGACGCCGCCTGCTCATATTGTTACAACGGAAGTACTGCCACGACCCGCTGAAAGATGAGCTATATATATACCGCTGTGCACGAAACCGTGCAAGTTGGTGTCAAACCTCGCGTGTTCGATCCACCTCCCACTGGCATCGCTATCGCCACGTTTTCGTCCTGTGTTACAGTATCTCCTGCCGTTCCCTCCACTCCAATGAAGTACCACAAACTGTTTTGTCTTCGCTGCGCCCCAGGCTCCCTCGACGCGGCCTCACATCCGACGCGACCTCGCCTCCATTCACAGTGTTTGGATTACTACTCTTCCTGTGTTCCCCTTGCGCGCCATGACTTCCCTTCCATCAAGACATTTTCGTTTCCTATGCCCTCCCAGGTGCTCCTCGTTCTCCCGGTCTGCCCATGCAATTTACGTTCATCATTGATATCCCCGGATCTCTCTTTTAATGGTTACAGTGTCTGGCATGCGCGTAATAACCTGCGGCCCTGGCTAGATTGACGGTCCGAGGATTCGAGGAAGACCAACTTTCCCTTCGTGTTCTCCACCTTCCGCTCAATCCCCTCGATCCTTCTGGACTCTGATCCGCCTTACGAACTCACATGCGAAGCCTTTAGTCTCGCTTTCAACGCAACAGAATATAGATTGTTTTATTGTTTTGGAAAATGTCACCAAGCAGATCGCGTTCCTCAAGCGTGCTAAGGTGAGTTACACGCTTAAGTAACGCCTTGGGCCGTGCACGTGCCGCCGGTATTGCTGCCGATCTTGCCAAATGGCGGGCTTTGGGTGATAGGATCAGGGCTTGGATACCCGCCGCATGACAATGCTTGAAACAAGGTGCTCGCAATTCACATCTTAACAACTCGCCCCAATTCAATGGGGTTATCACACATGCAGAATATGAGAGGGCTAGCCCCACTGATTCGCCCGTAAATAACCTAGCTTCCAGGAAAGAGCACACCCATCAGACTGGATACACCAGAGTGAGGTAGGATTGCCTGACATTCACCCGGCAACACGTGTTTCGAGTCCCACACTCAGGATATCCCCCCAAGGACGTGGGTAAACACGTTTTCCCTCACACCCGGGCCCCAGCCCGGCTATAGCGCGTCATGGGCCACCCGATACTGATTGGAATCGTCAACTAGCTACAACGTAGAAGTAAGAACCGGTAATAAGACGCTTTCGAAAAAAAAACCTAGTATCCTTCCGACATCAAGCCACACGCTCTGCAAGTATCGAGCATACTGTAGGCGCATCAATCGCCTCGCCAGAAAGTCGGCGTCATCGCTCCCCATTATCCGGTCGTCTATCACTCGTGGCGGTGGTACGACCGTCGCCTGCCAATGTCGGGGCTCTTCGTGAGCTCCCCATGCTGCAACGGAAGCGTCGGCTCCCGCTCGAGCTCCTCGTTCCGTGTCGCCAGCAGGAACGCGGAGCGTGGTTCAAGTTGTCGGCGGCGTCGGCCAGCGGCTCTCTTTGCGCTGACGCGAGCCCGCCGCCGGCACGTTGAAAAATCACGTCGTCGTCTAGGTCGGCCTTGGGCGCGACAGTTCGACGCTTCGACGGCTGTCAGGATCGCGAGCGAGTCCGTAGCAAACATGGTACGTTTTGTATGATGAGTTCTGCCGCGACAGATCACAGGGGACATGTCCTCTCACTACTCGGACTTCGTGTGCGCGGATCAAGTCGATCGGTTGCTCGATCATCACTATACAGTCCTTCAAAAGGTCAGTGTCTAGCGCTGCGATGTGTTCCGGAGCATGGGGTATCGTTCCTGAATCAGAAAGGAGCAGGTACTATGCGTTCTCAATTCGGAACACCCTAAGAATTGGGGTACTCGATCAGAAGGGTGAAAAATGGACATCGCAAGCGAATAATGATGCTACGTATCACGCTCGTTCAGTCCGACGCAGGGGCGCATCAGCTCCTGTGCGCCAACGTGCCTTTCAATCAATTTCGTTGTGCACGCAGAGGAGTGTACTGTAGTATTCGCGGTAGAATTCTACAGTTCCGAGTCGCGTCGGACATTTTGGGCAAGCGTATATTCCGCTCACGGTAAGCCCGACATATAACCAAGTCAGTGAAGTCACCAAGTGTAAGGTGGACAAGCGACCCAACTTTGTCATTCAGAGATGGGGAGAGAGATGGGCCAGGATGCCCGCTGGCTGCCGAAAACTTGGCTGATGGTTGTTGTAGAGGTAGTGGAGGACTGCACGGTCAGCTCATCATGGGAGAGAGGCTGCCCGGGCCGGATACGTTGGGAATGGCGACTTCAGCGTAATGTCGCCATCAAGAATAAATGCCGTTCGCGAAACTGGCTGGTAAGGCAATAATCATGGGTGGTGGGCAGCTCAGTGGGCTGACTGGGGGTGAGATGGTATCGTTGAATGTGGTAGGACTTGCAACCTAGTAGGGAAGCGTGTTCCCAATGAATAAACAGCTTCAAGTTTGGCGGATGAGGAGGGTTATGGTGACCATCGACGACGACGACATCGCCGCGGTTCGTCTCGCAACGTTAAATAAAATGAAGCGGTGGGTTGGCTCGGGATGGGGGAAAGGAATTGTGTCGAGGTACGATCCAAGAGCAACCACAAGGATCGATACGTGCAAGTTGGCACCAGCACAGCCGGAGGCCAGGAGCGTTAGTACACAAGCTCACGCCCCCGCTCGGGCTCGGATCGTGGACGTGTGAACTGTGAAGGTGTATGAACACACTGCACCAGACTGTATATATCCAGCCGCAATTACATTGGCCCGGGTCGATACCCCTCAGGCACTATCAGGATACGTGTGTTTCTCCCTGTAATCCTAACAGGTTACGGGACCTGATGTACGCGAATGCTGAATTCGCAGACACAAGTTCGATCTTGTCTCACCGGCATCTCAACCAATCGCGCTCATCTCGGCCATCAGCAGTGAGGTCGTTGTAACACAGCGTATCGCGGTGGCGGCGGTGCTCGCTACTGAAACCTGAGGCCTCAGGTCCGGGCCGATGCGGGCTCGTGAGTTGATGGCAAGGTCTGCACCTGAAGAACTACCAGGAGCAGTACGAGGAAGAGGAAGAGTGCGCCTGCTACTCGTTGACGGTTGGGAAAGGGAAAGTGGGAGAAGCGGACGGCCCGCCGGGACCGCGGGAGCCCTCGTCGTATGATTACGAGCTTGACTCGCGGATACGTTGTCATTTGTCATGCGGAAATCGTACATCTTCACAGGTACTATGTCTGGTTGGACTCTTCTGTTATATGTCAATTCATCTCCCGAGGGACTTCAGTTGCGGCGCGCACATATTCACAAACATTCGCTGTTCTCCCTTACTATCTCTACGTTACTACACATAGATACTTCTACATGTATTTAACAAGCTTACCCGCCGCCAAAACACTGTCAGGTCCCTTTGTTACTCTGCATCTCGAAGGTGATGGGAAAGCAGCGATGGATCGACCAATGGGCGAAGGAGGCGGGGCGGTGTGAAGAGGCGATATTTTCCGACTCCGACTCTGAATTATTACAAAATGACCGAACGCCGGCCCGGGATGACCCTCCTCATATCGTGATGGCGTAGCAATCCGTTCAGTCCAGCATAGCAATATTAATGCATCCCAACAATATAGGGGTGCTCGAACGTTTTTCCCCCTCGCGTCCACGCCGCTGTGTATCTGCCCGCCATTTGCTTACTTCAGGCTTATCGACATATACACCCACCTTCTGTGCCATCGTGATTGATGTTTGAAAACTAGTGTTATCAGTGCTTATCACAAGCGTACATTCCATGAAACGGCAATGTAGTATCTTTATCCTCCCTCTCTCCAGGAAGGCCCGTGGCCGTGGCCTTTTCCTGTCTCCTGCTCACCGTGTACTCTTCCCATCCAAGTTTTCGACTTGGCGCATCATATCCAACGCAAGCTCATGAGAAAGTGCACCCGCACCATCAACTGGCCAAGAAGCCCTCCGTCTTTGGACAGCACCTCGGTGAGCAGCACCCCTGCGTTTGTCATCCCCGCCGCCGCCGCCGCCGCCGTTGGCGCTGGTGTGTGGTATGATTTATCCTTGCGCGGAATATCGTTCGCTGACCGAAGCAGTGCGAGTTCACACCGGGAATTCCAGCTTTGGAATATGAACGCAGGCACAAGCAAACTGGTTGATGGCCCGCCGGACGGGACCCTCAATCACCCCCCCCCTCCCTGTCTCCGTTCTACCCAACTTGCGAAGGTTCTGTCACTGAGGAAGATTCTGGTGCTGAGTAGCTAGGTTGGGCCCCCAAATGTAACACAATACAACACAATTTGAGTGTTTTGATTCAGTATGCTGGTTCTCGTTGGAAAGAAATAAGTTGCAGAGACAGTATGAACCCGACATTATCTTGCGATTTCATTGTGAGTTCAACAACAGCTCACGCGTTGTCTTGAGGGCGTGCTGGTATCATGAGTACAAGGGAACATTATATTAGACGCCTACTATCTGAATAACATTATTTCTACTCATAAATTGAATAAAATATAATACTATATCGTACTTGAGATATACGGTGGCCAGGGACTCGCGATGCAAATACTAGAGGGCAACAAAATCATGCAACCGATGCGAGGTCGTGATACTGATGCGGATACGTCGCGCATGAAATACAGGGACTAGCGAGCAATTGTGAGCGGCGCAACATGAGGTTGGAAAGGGAACTGTCCCTCTCATAGGCATTCACAACAGAAGCACATTAACTCACGAGGCATTGCATTGAAAGAATATGCCCGGCCTGCCCATCCTACGATACTTATCGGGCACAAGAAACCACGGCATTGCGTATAGGGCGCTTCCCCAGCGGCCCAACTTCTTCTTCGGGTACGCGGACGCTTTGATATGGGGACGCTAGATGGCCGGAGGTCGATTACCGGATACATCGTCCTCCGGAGACGGGGCCACCACTTAGAGTTCACGCGTAAACGGAGCGCAATAGCCTTATCATCGACTGAGGTGGAGTGTGTCGCCCTCTCCGAGGAAGGACGCGAAACCTTCCGGTGCTGGCTGAGCGCTGAGGAAGCTGCATGCGCTCGGTGACGTCGGGCTGCTCAAGGCGAGGCACCGACGCTGACTGATCCGGGGCGATACGGACGGTCCGTCGGGATCGATCGCGATAACTAAAGCGCTAAAGCGCTAAAGATCCGCAGTTCCGAGTCCTACACATGTACAAAAGATCAAAACACACCGCAATACGTCAGCATCGGTGTACGTGAGTCGTTCCAAGACGGCAAATCTCCAGGTCGAGAGCTGCCGAGACCCAGGGAGAAACAGCTGAAGCGCTGATATGTATCATGTATTATTATAACAAAGCCCTGCCGTGCCCGAAACATCAGAAGCACATAATCGACCTGGGAATTGTATCCGAGTCTGTTTGAGGAGAGTCACGGCGTCGAGGTACGATCCAAGAACAACCTGATAGAAGGATTGATGAGACTGTACCTTGCCAGCACAGCCGGAGCGTTTAAATTAGTGGCGGGGGCGGGCTCGCCGGATCGTGACCGCGTGACCGTGTGAACATGAGAACAGTACCCCTCAGGGTCAGGGTTGCACACGTGTACGAACTCGGAACCAGAACTTGTATGTATACGGTACGGCATCATATTCAGCTGTGTAGCAATGTAAACACATTGGTCGATCTACCTCTATCTACGTATGTTTTCTCCCCGCAATCCTAACAAGTTGTCACCGAAGGCGGTGCTTGGGTCGCTTCTGACGAAAAATTTCGCGTTTCCCGAAGACCTCATTTCCGTCGAAGGACTCCGTCGGACTGGGGGGGGAAGGTTTCGAGGAGCTGGCCAACCGGCCAACCCTCCTGTTAGCGGTAAGCGTGCAACCTGTGCGATAAGATACGATCGTCGGTACCTGCCGTGCATGATCCAAACTTAAATTACAGTTGTGAGTGGGCGTAAGCGCAGGCTGCGCTGCTAGCGCTGTGCGGCGGCGTTGTAAGAGATCAGTGCCTCCATATTTCATCATTTTTATGGCCCGCCACTAACGCACATCACATCAATACAACAGGAATAGTGATGCGTATCCGGAAATATCGCAAATATCGCTTGGCTGCGAGGATACCTGAGTCTTGTGAGAACTTGTTCGCCAGGAGGAGCGATGCTCGTTGCCACTCGTGCACCTCTCACTGGCAGTTCAGACACCTGTATTTTGTTGTCCCAAGTACTAAGAAATTTGTGCGGGAGCCAGGATCGCATGAAGGACGGTTCTAGGGCCATCGATGTGTATAGGAAAAAGAATAAGTTGGCCATGGCGTAGATCCGCCCAGTATCCCTTCACACCACACTTCACCCTTTTCCTTTCAGGCGACGACAACAAATACTTTCAATGTCCGCGGGACTCAGGATTACATGTACTGCTGTATTCACCGGATCACACACTTGTCGTCCCTGATACGTAGCCGTCGACCATGAGTACCACGCTCCTTACTGCAGCCGTATTGACTCTCTTCTAAGTTTCAGGGACCAGGGCTCCCGTTGAATGACGGACGCCACATACAGTACTGTGCTGTAGCAAGCTTATTCTAACACCCTATTCATGACTATAGAGAGTAATTCGCTTGACGTCAATAATCACGTTTGATGAAAACTTGAGGGGTATCTAGGATTACCGATCAACCTTAGTTTGATAGCAATGGGATCCGCAGACGCGCAACAAATAGCAATAACGTTACATAGCGTATACAGTCCATAGATACATTCAGCAGCGTAGGGGGGTTTAAGAGCTCGCGAGGAGCCGGGGGGGGCGAGGTAACCCTGCGCCTTTTCACTCATCGTCTGCGTGCATTTCAACGCTCTCCCCAACCTTTCCACTCGAAGAAGCTGCAGTCTGATGCTAATAAAGAAAACAAGACAGACGTGAGGTGAGATTGATAAACTGGGTAACCGAGCGGGCGTGTGTGCCGCACCTGACGCAGCTTGGCGAGGTGAATCTTGAGGGTCTCCGCGTAGTTTTCAAAGCCGAGCGAGACCATCGCGTACAGTATGTCCTCGCCGCCGATCGTCTTGCGCTTTTCGAGCTGGCACTTCTCCGCAGCTTCGGACGTGATGAAGCTGATAAACTCCGACACGCACTCCTGCACGCACTCCTTGGCGTCCTTCGCGATTTTGGCAGTGGGTGGCACAGCGTTCTTCATAATTCGCGACACGTTTGCAATCTACGCCACCGCAACCGTCGTCGTCGTCACCACAAGGTCGAAATTGGTGGTGGCGAGCGCGGAGCCACGAGGCATACGTTCTCGATGAGGGGGGAGGGGGTGGGTGAACGGACTTACCGGTAGATAGCGGTCCTGCTCGCGGTACTCTCCGACTTCCTGTTCTGTGATAGGCACCGACTCGGCGGGGTCTGGGGATTGTTGCGCAGACTCTGGCGCATTGCCAGAGCTGTCTGTTTGGGGTGCGATAGTGGGAGGAAAGGATTCGGCCATGGGTGGGCAGGAGCGCGGGAAGCGCCGGGCAACCCGTCGTTGACGACGAAAGAGCAACGCTTGACCCGCCGGTTCGGGTTTCGAAAACGACCGTGAGAAATCAGAATTTTATATAAGACGGGTTCCGCGGTCCGAAAGCCGAGTGCCAATCATAACATAACATAGCAACAGCTAAGTTACAACAACCGACTCCCTCTCATTCCAATATTCCTTTCCATAATCAAACAGGATCTCCTCATTGGCCCTGATGAGTCGCACTACGTCGGTTGGGTTGTGTTAGAAAAGTTCCAACATCCGGAGAGTCTCAACGTACAAGAGTAAAATGCAATACGAAGGTCTCCCAACACGAGTTTTTCTAGATAAGCGATGAGCGACAGTAGACTGCAAACATCGTGCCACAGTAGCGCACTTATTGCAGTGGCGTTTGCCTTGTCACGATCTCCGTGATTGATGAAGCGCGTCTCATTTCCAACGCGTGCACTGTCGATGTGGTACTCGCTGTTGAGTCCAAAGCTATAATTCAACCCGAGATGTTTTCGCATTATCCTGTGGGCAAGCCGTCCATGGGAGGTCAGGCACGTAAACGGGATAGATACGGTACCCTTACTCTCTCCCGTCGTCCTTCGTTGACAGTAGTTCGCCAATATACTCTAAGTTGAACGTAAACAAACCACGCCCGTGCTGATGAAGGGTAAGTGGAAAGCCGTACCGCCAATAAACTGATCTGTGCGGATAGACTCTACAGCAAAAGCCCCTAGGCCATATGCACCGCGCTTAATCTCAAGCTTCTGCACCTGTAGGTTAGTCTGCGACGCAGGCCTCAATCTGGAACCACGCACGGCAGGGATCCCCCGTTGCATATCGGAATTCTGGCAAAAATGCTCGCCATCGCGGCATATCACTCTCTGTTTCTTTCCCGCAGGCCTTTTGGCGTCTGCGATTCCACTCGCGCTCAACGGACGCCTGATCTACCCGACGGCCACAATATCACATACATTTTTTTCTCGACAACCATATGAGGTCGTCACAGCGGCACACCATGGGGTCGCACTCCCATCCGTTTTTGCGGCAAGGGCAGCGGCTCCCGGCGCAGGTCTTGTGATTCTTGTCCTTACCCCGGTCGCAGCGACAGCCTTTCCAACGGCGGTTGCCTATTCGTGGGGTTTAGCAGAGGTTAAATGGTTTTACGGAGACCCGTAGCTTACAGGTAGTACTACAATGGCAGTTACGTACGCAATGAACAGAATTGTTGGCGCAAATGCACTCCGGAGTATTTATGTCGCACGGACCGCGATGGGAACATGGGCCAGGTCTGCGGGGTCCAGAGTCAAAGAATAGATCATTCAATTGACATACTCATGCTTACGGTATATAATGTCCAATCGTGCAGTCCGTATCGCCTGACAATGTGGAAGTATTCTCACGGTGTCACAGTGTACTAGCTATAGCTTCACGCACGATATCCTTCGCTAGTTTTCTTCCCAGGGTCCCGAGTTCGGGATGACTCTGGGTACACCCTATCATCGGGGATGTAACGACGACGCTGAACGAATACCTGTTGGATATTTAGTAGGCAGTTGGGTAATTGATTGGAACCGGAATGTACCTCTCGACATGGCTTCCTCACGAGTTTTGCTAAGCCACAGGGGACCGTGTCAGGTATTATATCCAGGATGCAGCGGAGCTCGTCTATTTCTGGATCCTCCCACACTATACTATGATCCTCCTGATAATTGAGTTAATGATGTTAGCGAAGGTAAGGAGCAGATATGACGCATGAGTACTACTTCAAACGTGGGGTCGATTTCCCGGAAGCACATGCTCCCACAGGACGACCCTTTGGGATAATCCTCACTCGCAACTCGGGGTACGGCTGGCGGGACAGGCGGGTTATGTTGTGCTGAATTATCGGTAGAAAAATGTTATTGCCAGCAAACATGAGCCTGATGAACCGCCTACGATGGTAGGGACAGAGAGCTTGGACACAGCCAGGATTTGCGCAAAAGTAGGGAACTATTGACTCTATACGTTTGCGTAGGTCGTTGATGTCCGGCTCGTGAGCACGGGGGTTAATCCCACGCCGGCCAGAGCCATCAGTGTTGGCGGGAAGTTCGGCCATTATTCCCGTCCAGAATAGCGAGTCGCTGGGTACAGACATGCTTTACCAAGGGAGGAGCAATAATATTGACCTGGCGAACGCACCGCTGCGTCATCTTGTAGATCAAACCGTCCCTGTTGGTTGGACGCAGCGCAGGCAGCACATTCACTTCGTCAATGTCGTCAAGGGACAGTCCGTATCCAAGGTGCAGCCGGCGCACAACCTCGAATTGGATCACCTCCACTAGAATCGCGGCGGATGTCAACGGGTGCTATAACAACGACGGTTCGCCAGGGTATAGTAGATGGCTTACCATCGGGATCCGCGAGGTGCTCCCAAGCGAAGAACCTAAACTGCCTAAGATAATTCCGGGCAGCGAAATCAGGATTGTCTGCGTAAGGGACAAAGGGTACGGTTTCAAGCTCGTCGCCGGCCACACTTTCTATGCGCAAGGCGATGGACTGGACAGAGGGCGTGCAGAACTCGTAGCGCGGGTGCGGCTCAGTAACCGGCTCCTGGAACTCCAGAAGGACGTTCTTGCACGTGAGCACGGTGGTACCGCGCGCGTCGGGCGGGATGTCGTCGTCCGTGTCGCAGAGGGAGATAGTCTCGACGTCATCGGGATCGCCCGTGCGGAGGGTCAGCGCCAACATCCTGGTGGCTTCTGCGACATTTGGGGGCGGTAAGGGTCTCTGAAGGAGACGAAGCTGCTGCCTGCAGTCCTCCGCCTTCCATCTGTTGAACTCGTCCCAAACCTCCTCGTATATGCGGAACGCGAGATCATGGTTCCCTTCTAAAACACTCGAAGAAGACGCCAGAGTCACGTCCTCCAGTGGATCCGTCTGATCCGAGGTGTCGGAGGCCATCTGATAGCCTACAGCAGTAGTGAAGCCTTGGTGCTTCCAATCATCTGAGAACACCCGAAGACAAAAAGCGAAAGAGCCCGCACACCTAGTTGTGTTAAAGAGTGTCTCCGCTGGACTTGCGATATGCTAGCGTCGTGAAAGAAAAGCCCTAATTGAAATCCCAATCATCTATCCGTTGTTGACGACGATCGGGGCAACCGATGTCACGGTAAGGTCAGAACCTGACCCTAGCCGAGCCACCACGAGGTAGCAAAGGCAAAACGGGATTGAGAGAAAGTGAAGGACTATACTTATGATTTGCGTGGATCTGAGCGACGTTTCAGGTCAAAAAGTGAGCACTGGGCCTTGCGGTGCAAGTACGCTCACAGGGCCGAGGGTCACTAGGTCGCTAGCAACAGCAACTGAGGATAGCACCAGGCTGTAGCGCTCTTGTGATCGTATTACATAAACCGGCTAAATGTTTCCTTTTCTGTTCACGACTGTGGCTGCACCTGCACCTGCTTCGTCCACACGCGAACGCCCGCGTCTTTGGCTGGCGACTGCGAACATTCGTCGACTCCAGCGTCGTCACCCCAGGATCTTCATCTACCATTGAGGACCGTTCCTTTCTTCTTGGGGACTTCTTCTTGCGTACACTCTTAACCGTTCTTCACTCCCACGTAATAGTCCTACAAGAATAGCCATCATCATGCAGCGCAGCAACTCCATGCTCTTCGCAAATTTCAACCAGGATTTCACGTGTGTATCCGTTCCCATCTCGGAGCCGTGTATACAAACTTCCTTCTCCTAGATGTATTTCAGTTGGCACGCGTAAAGGTTACAGTATCACAAATTGTGACCCCTTCGGGAGGGTCTACACTATGAGTGCGTTGTCGCATGTCCTGCTCAGTTTCCCGTGGTATCGATGCTGTATAAATAGACGATGGTGCACGCGGGATAGTGGAAATGCTCTTTTGTACTTCACTCATCGCTCTCGTTGGGGCGGCGGACCAGCCATCGTCGAGTCCACGGAAGCTGCAGATCGTGAATACCAAGGTGCGTCCCTGCCGCCAGACTCGACGACCTCATCGTTCAACTCACTTCATCTCAGCGACAATCTATGATTTGCGAGCTCCTCTTCCCTTCATCGATTCTCGCGGTTAAAATGAACCGAAAGACGCTCGTGATTGTCCTAGAGGCAGAGATCTACATTTATGACATCTCCAACATGCGTCTTCAGCACGTCATCGAGACAACACCTAACCCCGAAGCAATCGTCGCCCTCTCGCCCTCCTCTGACAACTCCTACCTTGCGTACCCCTCTCCTGTCCCCGCACCAGCACCAATTTCCGCCGTCTCACCACAGGCAGCACCCGCTCAGCCATCATCCGCAAGCGCCGCATCAGGCGACGTCCTGCTGTTTTCGACCAAGTCTCTCACCGTATCGCAGATCATCCGCGCACACAAGGCGCCCATCTCTGCGCTCGCCCTGAACAGCACCGGTACGCTTCTCGCGACTGCCTCGGAGAAGGGTACCGTCATCCGAGTATGGGGCGTCCCTAGCGCGGAGAAGTTGTACCAGTTCCGGCGTGGCACCCGCGAAGCGCGCATATACTCGCTCAACTTTAACGTCGTCAGCACGTTACTGGCGGTGAGCAGCGCGCACGATACGGTCCACATCTTTAAACTCGGTAGCGGACGTAGCCCGAGCGCAAGCAGCAGCAGGGACGACCACGCAACGAGTCCGTCGGGTAGCGTGGACAGCCGCGAGGGCGCTGGGGCGCTGGAGGGAGGCTACGACGCGTTTGTGGATGACAAGAAGAAGAAGAGTGGTGGAATGTCGTCGAGCCTGCGTCGACGGTCGTTACATCTCACGAAGAACATCACGTCATCTGTCGGCGGGTACCTTCCAAATACGCTCACGGAGATGTGGGAACCGTCGCGGGATTTCGCGTTCCTCAAGCTGCCAACAAGTGGCGCGCGGTGTATCGTTGCTCTCAGTGGGTGCGTCACCGGACTAGTCTGATTATTTCGTCTCGCGCATCACTGAATTGTATTTGATTACCAGGACGATGCCTCAAATCATGGTTGTCTCTTCGGAAGGCTACTTTTACTCTTACAGTATCGACCTCGAAAACGGTGGGGAGTGTTCGTTGATGAAACAGTACTCGTAAGCCTTGCACCTTCGGAATTTCACTACCCCCTTGGTTCTGATGTCGCCCTTAGATTACTCGACTCCACAGACGAGGCCTCGAATGATTAGGTGCCCCAGTTACTGTTGTAGAGACGCGATATTGTCCCTTCATCTTGTATGATATGACGTATTATCGAGGACGACTTGAATACCTACCGTAAATTTCTGGCTAGTTTTTTGTTTTTATGCAGCCGGCGAGTGATAGGACCATCCTTGACTATTCTTCCTCACTCCTGCGGCGTATTGCCTTGTTCGACCACAACCATCCTATCAAGAACGGGGCAGTACTAAGTTTCACGACCTCCCGTCTCCTTGGGTTTTATCCACGTGGATACACCCGATATCGAGCCATTCCCATGTATGGGGCATAAAACGTGACCGTGGGAATTATGTGTCTTTGCCCCTCTGCCAACTTTGAAGTTGAGAAACTTCAAGTTCGTGCTCATACCATCCGGGTATCAAAGTCATGCCGTCACGGTCAAAAAGACGGGCTGCGCGTAGGGCTCGACTCCGGGAGCAGTACGTGTTACAACATTTCATGTGTTCCCAACTTCCTCAACTAATTTCCTACAGTCATAATAACCCCAACGATCATCAACTGTCTCCGAAGCCGACAATCCGTAGCATTCCAAACGAGGTCCTCCTCGAGATATTCGACTCCTTTCGGCAATTATTCCAACGTGGGTCTCGTTACGAGAGGGCTTGGAACAGCAAAAAAGGCTGGTTCAAACTCGCACATGTATGCCGAAAATGGCGACAGCTCGTGCTTACATCGCCTTCACGTTTGCACGTACGGCTCCTCTTCACGGAGCACAGATCTGGAATGGGGATTACGATACGAGTATTACGACGTCTCCCGCCCCTGCCGATAATCGTCGATTATAGATCTGGAGCCCGGTTGACCGGAACACTGATCTCTGCTCTTTCGTATCCCGATCGCGTGTGTGGGGTTGTCTTAAACATGTCCCGTGAACGATCGGCATACACCTCGAAGTTGTTGGCCGCAATGAACCAACCTTTTCCAGCACTGACGAGCCTCGAACTCCATTGTCCGTGCTTCGAAACACTCCCCTCTCCACCGCCGTTCCTTACAGCGCAGACCACGCACCTCCAAAGTCTCAAGTTCATCGGCAATGTCACCGAGTTCTTTCGAGTACTACCGTATACAACGTCCCTGGCTGACCTCACCGTGAGCCTTAATTCAACCATCTTTTCGAAACTCGACACCCAGCTTCTTGTCCGTCTACAAGGCCTGTCCTCCTTGCGTCACCTCAAAGTGGAAACGTGGGAGGCTGAGATGCCAGACCACCCAGGCCGGAGGGAAGGTGTTCTTCTCCCTACGCTGACGTCTTTGTCCTTCTTCGGTTCTATAGCCCTTTTGGACGCACTTATGGCTGGCCTGTCAGCTCCGTGCTTGCAGGAGCTCCGCATTTCCGTCTATGGTTCCCGTGTCATCCCACCCACACATCTCACTTCGTTTATCCATGACTCAGGAAGACAGTTTTTCTCCGCAAAACTATATGCCCCAGGACATGGGATAAACCGGATAAACCTTGTCATGTCGACACATTCCCATCCGACTGATGATCCGCCCTTCAGAATCATTGCGAAGGGGATGCTCTCGGTCCTACTGATGCGCGATCTCTTCTCTGAAACACTCGCCACCGTTGAAGATGTCTTCCTTGCAACGCCCTTTTTTTCTCACCTCGAAAGTCATCCATCATCTATTCAAGACTTTTTTCACGGTTCCCTGCTCTTCGCACCTTTCCGTAGTGCAAAGATACTACGCGTTTCCTCTGGAATCGAGAGGGAAGTCGGAGTAATGTTTCGTAATAAGGAGTTATTTTCGGATCTCCTACCCGCTCTAGAAGAGATCGAGTTGAATGCGATGACCCCTTGGTGCCAACCGATCCAAATCGAAGACGAGAAGGAGTTGATGTCTGTCCTTGAGCCATTTAAACCGTTTGTGGACGCGCGGAAAGAGGCCAACCACCCTGTGAAGGTGCATTGGAATACAGATCGGGTGCTTCCGGAGTACTTTTGGAACAGGGACATGTGACCCGTCATAATATTCCATATTTCTCTTGGATTCAGGTTCTGGAGTTCGCATTGAAGATGGAACGCAGCAGCAGGAAACCGGGATTGTCGGTTGAGTTGCAGATTTCAGTGTGTTTGGTGTCAACGGCCATATTCGAATATCTATCCCATAATTCTATCCTCGTACTTACTGATAAATCTGCTACGCCGTCTTCTCTTCTGCCTTGCAGCACTTCTCTACATCAGACCCGCGTCAGTTTCCAAGTACAATGACGGACATGTTTCATTGAACAGCTCCGCAACACCGTGACGAAGTTATTCTGAGGGCACACATAAGCAGGACTCCAAGTTGGCTTTGACGTGTTGACTCGTTAACAGCCCACCGGCACTCGTATTTCGTGGATATGTATTTGGCTCCCCATGGGTTACTGGCCCATCAAAGAGTACCTCAAAGCATCATTTCAGCAACCAGCGGAGCTACCGGGCCTGCCGGCACTACATTGAGTGTATGTAACGCCATTACGCCAAGGGGAGGTGCTGATATGGTGAATATTCCAACGAATTCCATGGGGTAAATCCACTGAAATCTGACATATTTAATTTTTTTGGCTTGTTTTTCGGTATTTTTTTTACATGTTTTTTCACATGTTACATGGCCATGGCCTCTCTGGATTTTACAATTCAATTCGGCGACGACCGCGCTGACCAATCATGTATATAAAACGTGATCGTGTGAACTGTTTGTTCGGGGTTTGCTTTGCTCTCCTGCCAATTGCACTTCGTGCCCATCAGGTATCGACATCATGCCGTCACAGGCTGTGCGCGAGGCTCGACTCCAGAAGCAGTACGTGTTACATCATTCCATGTGTTCCCAATTTCCTCAACTATTTCCTACAGTCATGATGGCCCCAACGATCATCAACTGTCTCCGAGGACGACAATCTATAGCATTCCAATCGAGGTTCTCCTCGACATATTCGACTCCTTTCGACGATCCTTTCAACGTGAGTTTGACCCCGAGAGGGCTTGGAACAGCAACAAAGGCTGGGTTAAACTCGCACATGTATGCCAAGAATGGCGACAGCTCGTGCTCTCATCGTCATCACGCTTGCACGTACGACTCCTCTTCACGGAGCACAGATCTGGAATGGCAATCGCGATACAAGTGATACGACGTCTCTCGCCCCTGCCAATAGTTGTCGATTATAGATCTGGAGCGTGGGCGGCCCAAACGCAGCTTCGCATGATCTCTGCTCTTGCATATCCCGATCGCGTGTGCGGGATCGCCTTCACCCTGTCCTATAAACACACGAAACACACCTCGAAGTTGTTGGCCGCAATGAACCAGCCTTTTCCTGCTCTGAAGAGCCTCGAACTCCATTGTCCGGTCTCCGCAAAACTCCCCTCTCCACCGCCGTTCCTTACGGCGCAGACTCCGCACCTCCGAAGTCTCACATTCGTCGGTAATGTTACCGAGTTCTTTCGAGTACTACCGTATACAACATCTCTGGCTGACCTCACTGTGAGCCTTAATACAAGCATTTTTTCGCCGCATGACACCCAGCTCCTTGTCCGTCTACAAGGCCTATCCTCCCTGCGTCGCCTCAAAGTGGAAACGCGGAATGCTGAGATGCCAAACTACCCTGGCGGGAGGGAAGATGTTCTTCTCCCTACGCTGACGTCTTTGTCCTTCCTTGGTTCTATAGCCTTTTTGGACGCACTTATGGCTGGCCTGTCAGCTCCGTGCTTGCAGGAGCTCCGCATCTCCGTATATGGCTCCCGGGCCACACCACCCACACATCTCACCTCATTTATCCATAACTCGGGAAGACAGTTTCACTCCGCAAAACTATATGCCCCAGGACATGGGATACACCGGATAAACCTTGCCATGTCGACACATTCCCATTCGACTGATCATCTACCCTTCAGAATCATCGCAAATGGGATGCGCTCGATCTTACAGATGGGCGATCTCTTCTCAAAGACACTGGCAACTGTGGAAGATGTCTTCCTTGCAGCGCCCTTCGAAAGTCACATGTTAGCCATTGAACACTTTTTTCACAGTTCCCCGCTATTCAAGCCCTTCCGTAGTGCGAAGATACTACGAGTTTCCCCTGGAATCGAGAGGGAAGTTGGTGTGGTGTTTCGTAATAAGGAGTTCTTTTCGAATCTCCTACCCGCATTAGAAGAGATCGAGTTGAATGCGATTACGCCTTCATGTAAACCGATCCTAATTGACGACGAGGGCTTGGTGTCTATCCTTGAGCCGTTTAAACCGTTTGTGGATGCGCGGAAAGAGGCTGGCCACTCTGTGAAGGTGCATTGGAACACAGATCGAGTGCTTCCGGAGTACTTTTGGAACACAGACATTTGAGCGCATTATAATGTTTACATCTTTCTCTTGGGTTCAGGTTCTGTTGGTTGAGGTGCGGGTCTCAGTGTTTTCGGTGTCGACAGACATAATCGAATATTTATACCATCATTATGTCCTTGTACCAAGTGATTAATATGCTACATCATCTTCTCTTCCGCTTTGCATCTCTTCTCTACATCAGACCTACGTCAGTCTCCAATATAAAGAATGGGATTCCACGACATTTTTCTTTGAGTAGCCCCGAGTCCGCAATCCGAAGTGCAAAGCCGAGCAGAACTCGAGTTGGGTTTGACGGCCAATTCGTATGTGCTCATTAGCGACGCGTCTGACTCCTCCAGATCACTGATTGCCTTGAGGGTACTGTGTCACCCAGTGGGTCCACTATTTACGGTCTTTCGACCGCCGACCTTCTATCTATATCAAGGTGACCGTTACTGAGACGAGGATATGTCGTACAGCTAGCAAAGCAAATATTTTCGTTGTCCCTAACATTTCGTTCTCCGGCCTGCCGACTTCGATTTTGTAAATGCCAACGTGCCTGAGGCTAGATTGCGTCGAGGGGTGAGATCATGTCACGAAGGTTGCAAGAGCTTGAGGTGGGACCGGGTGAGTAGCCCTTCAATTAATGCTGCCTCTGGTGAGATCCGGTCTCTACTCTCTAAACCCATCGACCTACCCCCACCCGCAACCCGGCGGGTTTACCCGACCCGTGTCGTTGACAATCCCTAATCGGCCCGATGTTGCCATTTCAGTCCATCCGTTGGTCAATCGTGGGTATAAAACGTGACCGTGCGAATTGAGCCTTCTCCCTTTTTTCTTTGCTTTGCGCTCCTCGGCTTCTTCCTGCTAACTTCGTGTCCATACAGTCCGGGCATCAACATTATGCCTTTTACACGGGCGGCGTCAAGGATTCTCCTCAGTCGGTAGTATGTGTTACGACATTTCATGTGTTCCAAATTTCCTCAACTATTTTCCTACAGTCATAATGACCCCAACGATCATCAACTGTCACCGAGGGCAACAATCCGTAGCATTCCAAACGAGGTCCTCCTCGAGATATTTGTCTCCTTTCAACAATCCTTCGAACGCGAGGGTGAATACGAGAGGGTTTGGAACAGCAACAAAGGCTGGTTCAAGCTTGCACATGTATGCCGAGAATGGCGTCAGGTCGTGCTCACATCGCCTTCACGTTTGCAACTACGGCTCCTCCTCACAGAGCACAGGTCTGGAAGAGCGTTTGCGATACGACGTCTCCCGCCCCTGCCGATAATCGTCGATTATAGATCTGGAGCCCGGTTCGTCCAAACACAGACTCGCATGATCTCTGCTCTTGCATATCCCGATCGCGTGTGCGGGATCACCTTCAACATGTCCTCTGGACGATTGAAACACAGCTCGAAGTTGTTGGCAACAATGAACCAGGCTTTTCCCGCACTGAAGAGCCTCGAACTCAATTGGCCGGGCTTCGTAGAATTCCACGCTCCACCACCGTTCGTTACGGCGCAGACCTCGCACCTCCAACGTCTCAACTTCATCGGCAGTGTTACCCACCTCAGTCGAGTGCTATCGTATACAACATCCCTCGTCGACCTCACTTTGAGCCTTCGCACGATGTTTTTTTCGCCGGATGACTCCCAGCTCCTTAACCATTTACAAGGCCTTTCCTCCCTGCGTCGCCTCAAAGTGGAATCGTGGCATGCTGAGATGCTAGACCACCCTGGCTGGGCGGAATATGCTCTTCTCCCTACGCTGACATCTTTCACCTTCACCGGTTCTTTGGTACTATTGGATGCACTTATGGCTGGCCTGGCAGCTCCATCCTTGCAGGAATTCCGCATTTCTGTATTTGATACCTTAATCGTACCCCAACCCTCCCATCTCACCACATTCATCCATAACTCAGGAAGACGGCTTTTCTCCGCGCAATTAAACACCCCGCAAGATGGGATAAACCTTGTCATGTCGACCCATTCCCATTCGACCGATGATCCGCCCTTCAAAGTCATCGCAAGTGGGATGCATTCGATCCGGCTGATGGGCGATATCTTCTCTGAAGTACTTGCAACCGTTGAAGACGTCTTCCTTGCATCGCCCTTTTGTCTCGAAAGTCTTGTATCACCCGTCCAAGACACTTCTCACAGCAACACGTTCTTCACGCCCTTCCGTAGTGCGAAGAAAATACGAGTTTCCCCTGGAATCGAGTCGAAGGTTGGAGAGATGTTCCGTAATGAGTTATCCCCGGATCTCCTACCCGCACTCGAAGATATCGAAATGAATGCGACAACGGCTTCGTGTACACCGATCCGAATTGACAAGAAGGAGGTGCTGTCTGTCCTTGAGCCGTTTAAGCCGTTTGTGGACGCGCGGCAACGGGCTGGTCACCCTGTGAAGGTGTATTGGAACACAGATCGAGTGCTTCCAGAGTACTTCCAGAGTACTTTTGTAACACAGGAATGTGAGCGCGTCATAATATCTACACTTTTCTCTTAGGTTCAGGTTCAGGAGTTTGCGTTGACGATGGTACGCACTAGCTGGATACCGGGATTGTAGGTTGAGGTACAGATCTCAGTGTGTTTGGTGTCGACAGCCATATTCGAATACATACCCCATTATTTCTATTCTCGTACTTACTGATAAACACGTTACACTTTCTTCTCTTCCGCTTTTGCAGAACTTCCCTACATTAGACCTGCGTCAGTTTCCAAGTTAAAGAATAGCATTCCATAACACTTCTCATCGAGCGGCTCATTCGGCGCATGTGCCTATGGCGACGCATCTGACTCTTCCAAGTCACTGATAGTGCCACCCAGTGAGTCCAGTATTTAGTCTTTCGGCTGTCAACCTCATATTGAGGTGTCTATTACTGAGATGAGGGGATGTCGTACAGCTAGCAAAGCCGAAATATTTTTGTTCTACTAACATCTTGAACCTCCGTCTCCTCGGATTTGACATGCGACGTGGATACACTGGCTCTTGCAATTCGGCATGATGTCTGATTAGCGAGTTTTTGTGTTTTCACGTTTCCATCCCTCTGATCGAACCTAATACTCAATCTGCAATCTGCGTGCTTTTAAAACGCAATTGTGGGAATTACCTGCCATTTCCCCCGTCCCACTGGCACCGCAGGCAACACCCGCTCAACCCTGCTTCCGCAAGCACCAAATTGGGCGGCGTCCTGCTGGTTTCGACCAAGTCTCTCACTGTCTCACAGATCATCAGGCGCCCATCTCTGCGCTCGCGGTTAACGGCACCGGCATGCTTCTCGTGACTGCCTTGGAGAAAGGTACGATCATCCGAGTATGGGACGTCCCTACTACAGTGGCGCGGTGAAGTCGTACCAGTTCCGGCGCGGCATGCGCCGCGAGGCGCACATATACTACTTGCTCAACTTTAGCGTTGTCTGTCAGCACTTTGCTGGCAGTGAGCAGCGCGCACGATACGGTGCACACCTTTCAAGTTATACTTGGTAGTGGACATAGTCTGAGCACAAACACTGTCGATGGCAATAGGGAAGGTGTATCCAATATTGTTGATCTCAGTGGGTGCGTCACCGGACCACTGTCGCCGTTGATATTGTCTCGCGCTTCTTTCACTGGCGAGACGATACCTCAGTCAAATCATGGTTGTCTCTTCGACATGCTCGTGCAATATCGGCCCCAAAAATGGTGGGGGGTGTTCATTAATGTGCACCTTCGGGATTTCCCTTGGTCCTGATGTCGTTCTAAGATTACTCGACTCCGCAGACGAGGCTTCCGAGTTGAACGATTACTCTTGCAGAGACGCAGTATTGTCCTTGATCTTGTATCACGACGCAATACCGAGGATGGCTTGAATACTTACCGTATATTTTTATGGATAATTTTTTCGTTTTTATGCAGCTGGCGAGTTATATCATGATTGGCGATCCATTCACTGTAAGTTATGCCGTGGGTGTAAAACGTGACCGTGTGAATTATGTGTTTTGTTTGTTTTTTTACTCTTTCAAGTCGCCGTCCAGGTATCCACGCAAATCAACATTATGTCGTTCAAATGGGCTGGGTCTAGTAGGGTTCCCCTCCCTCAGGAGTATGTGTTACAACATTTCATGTGTTCCAAATTTCCTCAACTATTTCCCTACAGTCATAACGGCCCCAACGATCATCAACTGTCGCCGAGGACGACAATCTGTAGCATTCCAACTGAGGTTCTCCTCGAGATATTCAACTCCTTTCGACAGTCCTTCCAACGTGAGGGTGATTGCGAGAGGGTTTGGAACAGCAACAAAGGCTGGTTCAAACTCGCACATGTATGCCGAGAGTGGCGACAGCTCGTGCTCACATCCCCTTCACGTTTGTACATACGGCTCCTCTTCACGGAGCATAGATCCGGAAGAGCGATGGTGATACGACGTCTCCCGCCCCTGCCGATAATCGTCGATTATAGATTTGGAGCCCGGTTGGCCCAAACACAGACTCGCATGATCTCTGCTCTTGCATATCCCGATCGAGTGTGCGGGATCGCCTTCAACATGTCCCTTGGACAATCAGAACACAGCTCAGACTTGTTGGCGGCGATGAACCAGGCTTTTCCCGCACTGAAGAGCCTCGAACTCAATTGGCCGGCCTCCGTAGAACTCCACACTCCACCGCCATTCGTTACGGCACAGACCCCGCACCTCCGAAGTCTCAAGTTCATCGGCGGTGTCACCGAGCTCTGTCGGGTACTACCATATACGACATCCCTCGTTGACCTCACTTTGAGGTTTCACACAATCAATTTTTTGCCGCTCGACACCCAACTCCTTGTCCGTCTACAAGGCCTGTCCTCCCTGCGTCACCTCAAAGTGGAAACGTGGGATGCCGACATGCCAGACCACCCTGGCAGGAGGGAATGTGTACTTCTCCCTACGCTGACATCTTTATCCTTCTTCGGTTCTATGGCCCTGTTGGAAGCACTTATGGCTGGCCTGTCAGCTCCGTGCTTGCAGGAGCTCCGCATTTCCGTATATTCTCGTGCCATACCCCCACCCACGCATCTCACCTCTTTTATCCGTAACTCAGGAAGACAGTTTTTCTCCGCACAATTGAACGCCCCAGGCGGTGAAATAAACCTTGTCATGTCGGCCCATTCCCATTCGACTGATCATCCGCCCTTCAAAGTCATCGCAAATAGGATGCGTTCCAACCAGATGATGAGTCATCTCTTCTCTGAAGCACTCGCGACCGTTGAAGACGTCTTCCTTGCATCGCCCTTTTACCTCGAAGATCTCGCATCACCCATTCAAGACACGTTTTACAGTGACACGTTCTTCACGCCCTTCTGTAGTGCGAAGATAATACGAGTTTCGCCTGGAATCGAGTCGGAAGTTGGAGAGATGTTTCGTAATGAGGAGATATCCCCGGATCTCCTACCCGCGCTAGAAGAGATCGAGTTCAATGCGACAACGGCTTCGTGTAAACCAATCCGAACTGACAAGGAGGAGGTGATGTCTGTCTTTGAGCCGTTTGTGGATGCGCGGCAACGGGCTGGTCACCCTGTGAAGGTGCTTTGGAGCACAGATCGTGTACTTCCGGAGTACTTTTGCAACGCAGAAATGTGAGCGCGTCATAATATTTACTCTTTTCTAGTTTGGGTCCAGGTTCTGGAATTCGCGTTGAAGATGGCACGCACCAGCTGGATACCAGGATTGTCGGTTGAGGTGCGGATCTCGGTGTGTTTGGTCTCGACAGCCATATTCGAATAAAATACCCCATCATTTATCCTCGTACTTAGAGATAATTATGCTACACCACCTTCCAGCACTTCTCTACATGAGACCTGCGTTAGTCTCCAAGTTAATGAATGGTAATCCATGACCCTTTTCTTTGAGCAGATATGTAATATGAAGATATTCTGAGTACAAACCCAAGCAGAACTCAAAGTTGCTCATTAGCGTCGGTGATCATGGATATGCATTTGAATTTCCAAGTCATTAAAGGCGAGTGGCACCCAGTGGGTCCAGTACTTACAGTTTTTCGACCGCCAGCCGCGTTCAATCGAGATCGAGGAGTCCGTCGCCGAGATGGGGGAGTGTCACGCGGTTTGCAAAGCCAAAGCCAAAATATTTTCGTTGTATTGTACTGTCGTTCCGTTCCCGGACATCCCAATCAATTGAACCTCCATCGTTTTTGCGTTCCTCTCATATGTTTGAACTTATTCCTTGATCTGCGTTCTTCGTGCTTCCTATCTTTTTTTATTATTTTGGAATGCGATGTATTCCTCAATTAGTGGCTATGAATGACTATCGAGAGGTAAGTGCCATGTGGCGGGAAATGAACGTCAGCCCGATTTGGCTCGTTGAAGCTGGACCGTGGGTCCGGATTAATTGAAGGGGAAAATGTTTACATAGTGTGGGACTCAGGGCGTGTGGCCTGGGGTCAACATGCTCCACTACCCACTAACACCCCATACGAGTTTAGCCAAGTTTCCGGGAGGTCTTCTTCTCTGGACAAGATATGATGTTCGCATATGTTTACCACGAGGTTGGTGAACCTTTTGTTTCGTCTGATTTTGGTTGCGATTATTTTGTCATTGGTAAGTCTTGTGTCGATTGCACGGAGCCTTCTAGTTTGGATTTCTCTGTGAGTGAGGTTTCTGCCTTGGATCACCCTCTCGGAGTGCAGAACGCATATCAAGGAGTCGACCAAAAAGTCCGTAGGGTTGACAGATTGAGGTAGCATGTTTACACATGGATCACCTAATTAGGTATAGCATTGGGAGACCAGGGGTTTGAAACGGCTTAGTTTTAGGGCTACTGTCTGGCACCTTTCAGAGGTGTGTTGGGGACTCAGAGGAGCGGGGCGTGCAGTCGGGAGTTCAGGAGAGCCAAAGTGGGAAGTATGGCGTGTTTGTGGCCAGTCAAGGGGTTGTGTAGGGCTAACCAGGTTGGAGTATTTGCTTGGGCACCGTGTTGAGGGAACACAGAAGAGTATAATGATGGTTTAGGAGGTGCTTTTTGTTTGGTTGATCAGACGGTTTTTACCGTGGGAAACCAACCTGGTGTGGACGACAAAAAAATTCTCACCACAAACGGGAATCGATCCCAAGCTGCTCGCTTTCAAGGCAAGACTGCTTTCGCTTGCTTTCGAGGCAAGTTGGATCGAACCCGTGCTGCTTGCTTTCAAGGCAAGTGTCACATCCGCTGCACCAGTGGTGCTACATTATACTAGTGAAGGGTCTCAAATGTGAATCGGAAGTTGGATGGGAGTAAATCCTTCGTATCTCTCCAAGCGCTGCATATCCATGCATGGAGGAATTTCCGTCGCATCCTATATTTCCCTGCTCTACAACTGTGCGATATCAAGTCAAACGAATCAGAAATGCGATTACACAAAATTGATCAGAGTGATTTGTATGTCTAGCTGGTCACGTTTGAAACGTTGAAAGCTTTTGAAGCGCCGCATCATAGGACGTGACCGTGGGAATTGTGAGCCCCCGTTTCCGTTTGCTTTGCTGTAGACCTTCCGTTCGTACTATATCAACACTATGTCAGTCACACGGGCTGCATCTAAGGTTCTCCTCCGGCAGTAGTACGTGCTACAACATTTCATGTGTTCCAAATTTGCTCAACTACGTACAGTCATAACGGCTCCAACGACCATCGAGTGTCTCCGAGGACGACAATCTGTAGCATTCCAAACGAGGTTCTCCTCGAGATATTCGACTCCTTTCGACAATCCTTCCGATGTGAGGATGATTACGAGAGGGCTTGGAACAGCAACAAAGGCTGGTTCAAGCTCGCACATGTATGCCGAGAATGGCGACAGCTCGTGCTCACATCGCCTTCACGTTTGCACATACGGCTCCTCTTCACGGGATATAGATTTGGAACAGCGCTTGCGATACGCCGTCTCCCGCCCCTGCCGATAGTTGTCGATTATAGATCTGGAGCGTGGACGGTCAACACACAGCTTCGCATGATCTCTGCTCTTTCATATCCCGATCGAGTGTGTGGGATCGCCTTCAACATGTGCGATAGACAATCGAGACACAGTTCGAAGTTGTGGGCGGCAATGAACCAGCCTTTTCCCGCATTGAAGAGCCTCGAATTCTATTGGCCGGGCGACGTAGAACCCCACTCTCCACCGCCGTTCCTCACTACGCAGACCACGCACCTCCGAAGTCTCAAGTTCAACGGCGGTGTCACCGGGCTCAGTCGAGTACTACCGTATGCAACATCCCTTGTCGACCTCACTTTCAGGCTTCACGCACCCATCTTTTTGCCGCTCGACACCCGGCTTCTTTTCCATCTACAAGGCCTGACCTCCTTGCATCGCCTCAAAGTAGAAACACTGGATGCTGAGATGCCAAACCTCCCTGGCAGGAGGGATAATGTTCTTCTCCCTATGCTGACGTCTTTGTCCTTCTTCGGTTCTATAGCCTTTTTGGACACACTTATGGATGGCCTGGCAGCTCCGTCCTTGCAGGAGCTCCGCATTTCCGTATTTCCCCGTGCCATACTTCCGCCCACGCATCTCACCTCATTTATCCGTAACTCAGGAAGTCGGGTTTTCTCCGCACAATTAAACGCCACAGAAGGTGAAATAAACCTTGTCATGTCGACCCATTCCCATTCGACTGGCCATCCGTCGTTCAAATTCGTCGCAAGTGGGATGCGTTCAATCAAGCTATTGGGCGATCTCTTCTCTGAAGCACTCTCAACTGTTGATGATGTCTTCCTTGTATCGCCCTTTTGTCTTGAAACTCTCGCATCGCCCATCCAAGACGCGTTTCACAGCAACACGTTCCTCACGTCCTTCCGTAGTGCGAAGATCATACGAGTTTCCCCTGGAGTCGAGTCGAAAGTTGGAGAAATATTATGTAATGAAGATATTTCCCCGGATCTCCTACCCGCACTCGAAGAGATCGAGTTGAATGCGCCAACGGCTTCGTGTAAACCGATCCGAATCGACAAGGAGGAGGTGGTGTCCATCCTTGAGTCGTTCAAACCGTTTGTGGACGCGCGGCAACGGGTTGGTCACCCTGTGAAGGTGCATTGGAACACAGATCGAGTGCTTCCAGAGTACTTTTGTAACACAGACATGTGAGCGCGTCATAATATATACTTTTAACTCTTGGGTTCAGGTTCTGGAGCTTGCATTGAAGATGGCGCGCAGCAACTGAAAACCGGGATTGTCGGTTGAGGTGCCGATCTCAGTGTATTTGGTGTCGGCTGACATAACTCAAATCTTTATCCCATCATTCTATCCTCGTACTTTCTGAAACGTATGGAATGTCGTGCAAGTAGCAAACCCGAAATATTTTTGTTGTACTAACTGTGACATTCCGTTACCCGACCCCCCAACAACTTGAACCTCCATCTCCTCGGGTTTGATAAGCGACGTATCTACATTAGTGTTGCAAACCAGATGGTTGGATTGAGAGTGTGGGCAAGCGCGTGAATGACAGTGGCCTGTACAAGGATGCAAGGAACTCAGTAAACGCGCGAGTAGGCACAAAACCATATATTTATTCACCTGTGCAAGGACGCAAGTAACTACGCATGGTAAGTACAGGTAATAAGAGTAAATGTAAAGGACTGGATGCTCACCTCAGTAAATGCGCGAGTGGGCACGAAACAGAGGGAGCCACGAGCGGGCGCAATGTGTATAAAGGAGCGGACAAATGGTACTTGTAGGGTACGCGGACGGGAGGAAAAACCTACGGAAGCGAACGAGGGGATGGTAAGGTGCTAGTAGTACTACGCGTATGAATAGTTCATGTGGTACTCGGCCCGAAAGCTTGATTCTGCGACAATTCGCTCTGGCATCTGATCAGCGACTTCTTGCGTTCCTCTTACACGTTTCCATCCCTCTGATGATCAAATTCTATCAATCAAACCTGTTGCTCAATTGCATTCTGCGTGCGTGCTTCTTCTCCAGCGCTCCATCCATGTGCGTACAACGTGACCGTGGTAATTGTGTGTTCCGTCACGGCCGCGGCATACTTTGTGCTCCGAGTCACACAGCCCAGACATCAACATGGCGTCGAAGGGCCCCCTCCAACAGCAGTACGTCTAACGACATTTCATCGCATTCCTGATTTTCTCAACTATTCACCTACAGTCGAAATGGCCCCAATCATGAACATCATCACGTGTCTCCGAGCACAACAATCCATCGCCTCCCCAACGAGGTTCTCCTTGAGATATTCGATTCCTTTCGCCAATCGTTCCAACGCGAGCAGCGCTATGAGAAGATTTGGAACAGCAATAAGGGCTGGTTCAAACTCGCACATGTGTGCCGAGAATGGCGGCAGGTCGTTCTCACGTCACCTTCACGTTTGCACGTACGGCTCCTCGTCACGATCTTCAGATCTGGAAGATCGATTGCGATAAGACGACTCCCACCCCTGCCGATCATCGTTGAACATAAACCTCGCACCGGATACTGGCATGTCAAAGTACAGCATCGTCTGGTCTCCGGCCTCTCATATCCCGATCGCGTCTGTGCGATCGCCTTCGACTTGCCCTATGAAACTTGGAACCCGAGATCGAACGTGTTGGCGGCAGTGAGCCAACCTTTCCCCGCGCTGGAGAGGCTTGAACTCTATTGTCCGCGCACCTTTGGATCGTCCCCTCCACCGTTCCTCACAGGGCAGGCCCCACACCTCCGACATCTCAAATTCCTCGGCGGTATCACCGACTTCTATCGAATACTACCATATACTGCGTCCCTCGTTGACCTGACTTTCGGACTTCGTATATTCAGATATCCACCTCTCGAAACTCAGCTCCTCGCTCATCTACAAGGCATGTCCTCCCTCCGTCGCCTCGAGGTGGAAATGGTGGATGGCTTCATGAATGCCCCCCCTGAAGAGAGGAAAGAAGCCCTTCTCCCTACTCTGACATCATTTTCATTTACTGGGTCACTGGCCATATTAGATGCGCTTGTTACTGGCCTTGAGGCACCATCCCTGCGGGAGCTCCGCATTTCCCTCTCCAACATTCACTCCACTTTCCCCCGCACTCACGGTCATGTCACCTCATTTATCCATCACGCAGGAAGGCAGTTTTTCTCCGCAAAATTTGGCACTTCAAAAAATGCAATTAAGGTGGTTTTGTCGACAATCCCAGATTCAATTGATGGTTCACCCTTCAGAATCTTTGCAAGCGGGTTGTGTTCAATCCCGCTAATGGGTGACCTATTCTCTGAAAGTCTTACCACCGTTGAAGATGCCATGCTTGCATCGCCCTTTGACCTCCATAGTCACTCATCACCCTCCGAGGACCCTGTTCACAGTTACACATTCTTCACGTCGTTCCGCAGTGCGAAGATACTACGAGTTTCCCCTGGAATCGAGAAGGAAATTGGAGACATATTCCGTAATGAAGAATTACCCTTGGATATCTTGCCCTCACTAGAAGAGATCGAGTTGAATGCGACGATGCCTCTATGCACACCAATCCAAATTGACAAGAACCAGGTGGCGTCTGTCCTTGAGCTGTTTCAGCCGTTTGTGGACGCGCGGCAACAGGCCGGTCACCTTGTGAAGGTACATTGGAACACAGATCGGGCGCTTCCTGGGTATTTTTGTGACACGGACATGTGAGCGCATCGTTGTAGATACTGGAGTGTCAGTTGAGTAGGGAATCTCAATGTATGTGATGTGTCTTATCGCACAGCTGTGGAAAGGGTAGTGTCAGAGTTTTGGAAAGCCCTTCAAAATCTCTGCTGCTATCGAGCACGGCGGCATGCTCTGACGCGAGCGCAGGCACAGTCCGCTTCCTCGCCGTGTGTTACACGTCTGCAGCTACGGCGTGCAGCACTGGCTGCCTCATCATCAGCATGCTTCGTCGTGTGTAATACGATGGTACCCGAATCATGTGTTGGCTAGCATATGGTCAGATGCTGCGGGCGGTAGGCTACTGCATCACCACGCCCTTCCCCTTCCCCTTCTCCTTCTTCGTTGTCAGGTAGGCAGATGGGCTCGTGCAGGCCAAGAGCCCTAGCCAAAGAGTCGTATATACTGTCCGATGCAGGAGTGCTAGCAGCGCCGCTGTGCGATTGAAGTGTGCCTGGATTCGGGTACATTGAGTCTCGGCCTCAGTACTTATCTCGAACACATGGGCCGAGATCCCAAAGAGGCCCAAGTAGGCTCGCGCCCACAGCAGGCCTGTAGGGAAGGGCTGAAGGAAGAATAGGTAGATTGGCGTCGCATTCGTTAGTTATTGGGATTGAGTACGAAGACAGGAAACTGACGACAATTCGAGAAGCCACTAGATACATGAAAAACACTGAGACGGACACCCGACTGACAATACTTCAAGTTCCGTTCTGGCTGCTTTACAACGTTCCGTGCAGACCCCGAATCCTGGCCCTACCCGACCCTACCCCGAAGCAAGGCATAGTGATACATTCACATGTCCGTGTCTGAGTCATAGAAATAATTCGGATGAACCCGATCTATGTTCCAGTGAACGTTCACAGTGTGCCCGTTTTCTCGCCGTGCATCCACAAGCGGCTTAAACAGGCTAAGGATAGCCGCTTGCCGGTCCTCGTCAATTTGAGTTGGTGTGTCCGGATGCATCGTCGCATTCAACTCGACCTCTTCTAGAGCAGGAAGAATAGGGTAGTAGAATTGTCGACCACTTAGTTGGAAGATATCTAGAACTTCTTGCTCTATACCAGGGGAGATTCGGAGTGTCTTCACACTTTTTAAGTGCGAGAAACCTTTGCACCAGGGTAAACTGCGTGGCATGGCCATGGGGAGAAAGGGCAAGGTGAGGAAGACATCTTCAACTGTGGCAAGTGTCGCAGAGAGCGAAACACCCATCTTTTGTATCAGATTCACGATGACTTTGAAGGATGGCTGACTGTGTGTCAACATGGAAAGGTTTATTGAAGTGTGTAGTTGGGCGTATGAGAATGTGTTTCCTATGTTACTGACGAACTTGAAGAGATGGGTGGCATGGAACCTAGTACATGGGTCCTGGCGGGCAATGCGGAGCTCCTGTAGGGACGGAGCTGCCAGGCAACCCATAAGTGCTTCTAATTGAGTCATGTGCCCTTTGAAGCGAAGAAAATTCAGCCCTGGAAGCAAAACACCTTTCGTTCTGCTTGGGTCATTCGATTTGATGTCACTTGAAATGTACCATTCGCAAAGTTCCAGCGTGAGCCAACGAAGGAAAGGCATGTCTTGTAGATGGGAAAGAAGCTGAGTCTCGGACAGCAAAAAGAACATTCTAGTAAGGCGCAAAGTGAGGTCAACAAGGGATTTTGTGCATGATAGAATATGGCATGAAAACGCGGCAAGGGAGTCATTGTTGGTGAGTTTAAGGCGTCGCAGGTGCGGGGGCTGCACCGTCAGGAATGGCGGTGTGTAGTTCTGTTCTAGGGCAGTTACAATATCTAGTTTGAGGCTATCCAGTAAGGGAAATGGCTGGTTAATTGCTGCCAACAGGTCCGGGGTTGCCGTCAGCATTGAGGGCACTTTGAAGACGATCCCACACACACGATCAGGGTAAGTGAGGGCAGACACCATGCGCTTCCGGGCCATGACACTTTCAGCTCCAGATTTATAATGAACGATGATAGGCAGGGGAGGGAGACGTTTGATCGCAGTCGCTTGTACGCTTCTGTGCTTCGTGAGGAGGAGCCGCATGTGTAGACGTGAAGGTGACATAAGCACGACCTGTCGCCATGCTCGGCACACATGCGCAAGCTTGAACCAGCCTTTGTTGCTGTTCCAAACCCTCTCGTGGTCACACTCACGTTGGAAAGTTTGTCGAAAGGAGTCGAATATCTCGAGGAGAAGCTCATTGGGGAGATGATCGATTGTCGTGTTCGGCGACACCTGGTCCTGGTGATCATTGTGTACGCTTTGGGTTCTGAAAACATTGATCAGGATATTTGGAGTAAATGACGTATTGAAACACGTACATTTTCCGGAGAAGGGCCCTAGAGGCAGCCCGTGTGAGCGGCATACTGTCGATGTCGATATAGCGTAGCGTGTGGGTATGAGTGCTGCCTGCTCTGCCTCTGCCTCTGGAGCGCTACACCCCCTAATTACATAACGTTCACACGATCACGCCTTTTCACCACTAAGCGAGCGACAGCACACACACTGGCAACTTGAACGATACTCAATACTTAGAAGAGATCGAGTTGAATGCGACGATGTATCCGAATTCACCAACTCAAGTTGACGAGGAACGGCGAGCGGCTATTCTCGGCCTGTTTAAGCCGCTTGTGGATGAAGGGAAAAGAGAGGGGCGCACTGTGAACGTTCACCGGAGCACGGATCGTGTTCATCCGAAGGATTTCTATGACTCAGACTCGGACGTGGACATGTAAAACCACTGTTTGTCTTGCTTCAGGGGGTAGGGCCAGGACGTGCGGGTCATACGGAGCAACTGTATGGCAGCCAGAATGCAGGTATGTCAATCGGATGTCGATCTCGGTGTTTTCCATGTATTAGTAGCTTGAATTTTTGTCACAGCTTCCTGTCTTCGTATCCAATAACAAATGCGACGCCGATTTCTCTGCTCTCCTTCAGTACTTTCCTACCGTCAAAATCCTGTTGTGGGCGCAGTGGCACGCAACATGCACGACAGCACGAGGTCACTTGGGCGTCTTCAGATCTCTAACCATGTGTCCGAAAGAAAGACTTGACATTTTCATGGAAGCTCTTCCTCTATTGCAATTTCGTACCTTTACGATGCAATGCACATATGTAGGGTGCGTTCCGGAACACAATCGACCCGCGAGATACCGGCCAAATGAATATAACGAGGTCTAGTTTAACAAAAAACATTTAACCACGTTTTTATGTGACCACCAAAAAAAAAAGCAGTTCTCAGCACTTTATCTGGGACTTGAGGCCGGACGATGAGATACAACCCTAGAATGTAGACCCGAGGCTGATTGCTTAGCAGGAAGAGCCTAACGTGGTTTTTGTTCCGTTCAAATTTTGTGTGACTTCCACGTGATCGTGGGTTGGGCTCCCATGTGACATGCGCCTTTGAGCGATAAGTTGCGCGTTATATCACCTCCCCCGTCTTCTTCGTCCTTACCCCTATCCCTGTCATTGTCCGTTGACTATACCACTACGTGCTAACGAGCATAAGTTCATTACGATAAACAAAGAATCCCCCCCACGACGGTATGTTTCAACGCCCTGATATCTGTTTCCCCTGACGGATTTTCCCACTGTGAAGACCCGGTGATGATCGTGACTGGTCCCCTCTTTGTGGTATGATGATCGCCAAACTCCCTGTCGAAATTCTATTGGAAATATTCGATTTCTATCGACAAAGCTTCGAACACCATCCCAGCTACGAAAGGGATTGGAACAACAAAAACGGGTGGTTCAAGCTCGCACATGTGTGCCACAATTGGCGATCCATCGTCCTCACGTCCTCCTCTCAATTGCAGTCGCGGATTTTCTTCACAGACGGAACACCCACAAGAGCGGCCGTGTTGGGAGGCCTCCCACCTTTGCCGATTGTTGTTGACTTTCTTAACGTAGCCTGGACTGTCGGTCGACTCGGTTCGGAGAATCGCCTCATTTCTGCCCTGAGGTATC
>QFFA01000547.1:0-12671 GCA_003316565.1 Russula foetens
TGGCAAATAAGGTCTGGTACAGTACTGGTTGCAGTGTACTCAGGCTTAGAGGGGTGGCTTTCTGGCCTGTCTAGATATACCTCATCTTCCAAGAACTTAGCACTAGTGGCTGCCTAGAGCCTAGAGCATCAAATTCTGAAGTCTAAAGGGGTGAAAGGGATATTATGTACTGTCTTCCCCTTTTCTAACCGGCTACTTCTCCAGGCCCTTTGTACTTTTCCATACAGGTCTTGCTTGTGGCCTACCCTTTCAGCTCTGTCCACTGCCTTTTGCAGGTGCCTTATTTATATATGTCACAGCTATAGCCTTCATACTAGTTAGAGTTATAAAGTGCTATATAGGATTTGGCAATGAATTGGTACATGGTTGAGCTAGAAAGAATTATCCTTTCTTTTCTACCTACCACCACCTCTGGGCACAGGGTTATGACCACTCCCTCTATCTCCATTGTTGCATCTACAAAGGCTTATTGTTCCCCTCTCTTTGTGGAGTCACTTTGTTTGAAAACATTTTGCTCTTGCTGGTTCCTGCCCAAGGACTAGTTGCTTACCTTTGTCACTTCTGCTCAGTATGCAAAAGCTAACACTCCAATTACCTGGGTTGAGTTCATCCCCAAGGGCCATACCTACCTGGTACAGTGTGCCCTCAAGCTTGTTCCTCTGACCAAGGCCTTTCCAGTCACCAAGATCAAGGAGGTTATGTTTATATATATTTTTGAGGTCCTCAACAATGCTGGCCTTTAGTTGGCATTATTCAAGGTATACAAGCCCAAGAAGAAGTCCTCTTAGTATGCTAAGGAGGAGAAACAATCTGTCTATCCTTCTTCTTCTACTACTACTACCACTAGGTCAAGGGTTGTTGATTTATCACCCCTTCCCTCCCTTATCACCCACTATACATCTCTTTTCAGACCCCTCTGAGTTTGATATTGTCAACTTCTTTTATCTTCACTTGTTCCTCAATAGGGACTGGCTCCTCTTGCATATTGCTTCCACTCAGAAGGATGATGATCTCTACCTTGAGTGGCTGGAGTTTGTGCCTGTGGCCTACCTTCACCTGGTGCAGTCTGCTTTCAAGCTTGTTTCCCCCACGCCTTCTATGCCCACTGCCAAGGTTAAGCAGTACATATTCACTTTCATCCTTGAGTTCCTCAATGGTAAGTGGCCTCTCACCACCTCATTTTTTGCCCCCCCTCCTCCTCATAGAAAGCCTTGCAAGACGACATGTAAGCCCCAGGAGTCCAGCCCAGACCTGCCTGCCCTTGGGGTACAGGCAGTTGACACCATGGCAATTGATGGTCTAGCCTCTCCTCCATCTCCCCTCTCTTCTGCCCTGTATCCTATCCATGCCCCTGGGTCTGGCCCCCTCTTGCCTGTCAATGTCCCTAGTGTTAGTGCTAGGGACCCTCCTTTTTTTTTTTTTTCTTTTTTTTTTGAATTCACTGGTAGCAACTGGGTAAATAACACCATTTCCTACTATATACCAGAATGGTACTACCTGAATGTAAAGTGAGCTGCAAGAACAAAGGGCCCAATCTAACATATGCAGCAGCTGCTCACCAGAGGAACCCACCCACCCCAAGACCCAAAAGAGGAAGCCCATGTTGCATGCCTGTGCAGGGCCCATAGGGGTGTTACCACAACACCACCTAATCAATGGAGGGAGGGGAGAGGTTAATGACATAGCATCACCCAAACCAGGTAGTAAGAGAAGCCAGCCACAATCTTGCCTGTGGCTGCTTGAGGAGGGAGTATGCTAGACCGGCACAAGTAAATGTAAAGGAGCAGGGGTAAAAGAGGGGATTTTCATGTAACTATAATGCAGTTCTTCAAATGGAGCATATGGCAATGCAGGGGGATAGCGGTGATAAGAGGAGTGCCAGAACCAAAAGGAGTGGACAGGCAGCTGTACAATGGGGCCAGCACCAAGCCCCTGAGGGCCCCAGCCTTATTTGTCATGATTGCGGCCTTTGGCCACATTTGCAACCTCCACACACACTCCTGGATCATATGACCTTAAGAGGGGATCAAGAACAATGCCCCTAAGTTTACAAGCCCCGCCCCTAAAGCTCAGCTATAGTCAAGTAACCAAGTCAAACTTGGAGACACGTGATCCTGGGAAACTACATGTGACTAGCCAAAACTAGAAGATACGGGACCATGGGACATTACACATGACCCTGGGAACCTACACGTGACCAGGGAAACATACTGGGATGAGTGTGTCTCTATATAAGTCTCTCTCTTGAGGGCACATTTATCCAATCCAAGATTAACCAATAGGAAGACTAATACTTATCAAATATTCCTATATAAGAGATATCTCTTGATCAATAATCTCCTTATAAGGAGTGATTGAGTAAGCCCTCAATCCACCTAGGAATGGCAATAAAGATTACCAAGCACAAGACCGGATTACTTATTGCACAGCATTGTGCAGCATGATGACTCACCTGCACAGCAGGATGACTCATGTACTTTCATACTCCAACATACAGCTGACTGATCACCTTGTACCATATATGGATAGATTACACCCGTTACCTGTACTGGTGCCGGCCCTAAAGGCTGTGCACAGACCACCCTATATTAGTATATAAGACCTGTGAATTGTAGCGAATAGTCTCCAAACTATTATCTTGTCTACCCCCATTGTCTACATTAGAGCCTCTCCTCCAGATCTACTTGCTGCACCTCGCAATCATCTGCATTTCCCTCTTACTCCTCTGCCTGTAGCTCAGTCACCTCCACCTCAAATACTATGTCGTTCCCCACTGCTTGCTTTAAAAGTAGTGAGTTCACGACATTAGAATAGTCTCCTAATATCGGAGCTGACTGTTCTAACAAACACAAGTGTCCTGCCTATCCATCTCTAACGTTGACGTCCCTTTTGACTGGATCGCCCCCTATTTTTACAATCACAATGAACTTCTCCCTGATAACTAATACTTGGGATGCTCTAGATGGAGCGTACAAGTATAACCTCACCAAGTCTGCAGTCACTGTCCAACAGGCCTTTGTGCCTTTGCCCCCACAAAACCTACTTGGGTCTACAGTACCACAAGCCTATACTGCCTCTCTGGCAATATCTGTGGTTGGCGGAACCTCAAACTTCAAATTGTCATCCACCCTGTCACCAGTAGCAGGCCCCTTGCACTTTATAGGAGCCTATGACACCTTCCTTTACCCAGCACTGCTCTCACCACTGGCAACTCACCTGGCCTCCCCATCAGTCAGAAACCTCCTTCTCCTTGCTAACATCGCTCTAAGGGAATACTACCCTGACAAGGAATCAACCACTACCAACCATGGGACCCCCACATCCTCCTTGGAAAACCCGAGCTCAGTTGTCCCGTTGTCACCCTTCCTCCAGTACCTGACCGTCGACACCAACGAAGATATCCCTGAGGAGAACCTTCTGCCACCCATTGTTGAAGCCCCAGTCGCTGCCGTCCCATCCCCAGGTCTCCCATCGTGCTTGGCATCTCCTGACTATGTTGTCCGCAGTCCCTCGCCTGTCATCACCGCCACCCCCATATTCCCACTTCCTAATATTGAGCTTTTCCCTCAGCTTTTTGCACCACCTCCATGTTTGGATCAAGTTGACCAGCACCTGCATTTGTACAGGGTAATCTATGAGCAAGGAGAAAAAATCTGGTGTCCCCAAACAGAGTTCTTCAGCCCTAACCTCATCAGTCAAATCCCTCGGATCGAAGATTTAGAGTTTATACCAGTACATTTCATCACTCCATTCCGTAGACCCTCTTATTACAACGTATGTATCAGTGCTTTGGACATACTTCCCTCTATTACCCTTTGTGCCAAGATCAGACTTCACCCCCCTTCTACTCCGTTTTCTTTTGGTTATTTGGAAACTTCCTTTATTGATTCCCTCAAATTCCTTTTTGGGCAATTTCCCCCCTTTTGGCTTCAGTACTTCAAAGATACTCTAGTTCCCTTTCTTTCTTATGACTTTCTTGATGGCTGTGTCATTACTATCTTCGGCCATCTTCACTTTACCATTGAAGGGATTTTCGTTATTAACAGGTTTAATCATATTGAAGATGTACTACATACCTCCCCCAGCCTTGCTTGCTTCTGCTGTACCCCACGACTCCCTGTTAACCCTTTCCTTTCCCTCTTTCCTCCTTTGGCCGAACTACCTTTGTAGAAAACTAGTAAGTTACTATAAAGGTTTCAAATAAATCAAGAAAGAAAAATTTGTTGACATAATCAAGTACCCAATTCTCTCGTTTCACAACTTGAAGAAAGGCTTTTATGCCTCAATATTGTCCACCTAGCAGACTTAAGAGAACAAGTCCAACTTACCTATTGGAGCAAAATCCATATTATCACTCAGGCGCTCCTCGACTTCCTTCCTTTTGGCTATACCTTAGGACCCATGAAGTTTTACGAATATGTGGACTACCAGCTCCCCATATTAATTAATTGCTGCCAACAAACGTGTGCCTATTGGGAAATTCATCCCACATGCACCACTGATCAAACCATAGTTTTGGAAATCACCCTTTCCTATGACAAAACCTTCTTTTGGCATTATTATATTCCAGCTGAAACCCAGGAAATTACTCAGGCCATACTCCAAGGGAACAGAGTTAGATTTTTATCCCGTTTTCATCTGTTGGAAACCAAAATCCAACTTGAATTTCAAGAAGTTAGGATTCAAATCACCCACCAAGGAACTTGACTCATTGGAGCACTCAGAAAAGAATACTTCCACAAGTGGGAAGAAACCGGCTGGCACACCACCAATATCAACCACAAACAAACCTTAGTAAACCCCACCGAATTCTTCTATCCCATTCACTGCGGAAACGAGTTAATTTTGACTGGTCTTTAATGTAAGATTATCATACATAATAACATAATTTTCTGACATGGCACCATATGACTTTTTCTTATCAGTCCAATGCTCGAGAGATCACGTAACGATACTATAATGACACCCTGCTTAGCCTCTGTCTGACATTGTCATCATAGTTAGATTATCCACCACACAATTTGAGCAGACATCTGCTTGGGCTGGGATTAAGGCGTGCTCAAAATCACTGACAATCGGTTTAGACATAGATAATGATGTCATTATTGTCAGAAAAAAACCGATGATCGAAGCATGATGATCATCGTATATGCACGCCCATATATCCCTCGCCCGCCTCCCTCCCTCCCTCCTTTGCGCTCTCTGCTACCTAGTCACCATGTATGACCCACCTGGAACTCAAAGGAGCTTCACGAGTCCTCCTATATCAGAGAGAGATTAGGAAGATCAAGCCATAGAATGCTTAAGAGGTTACACACCAGCACGACAACAGTATGCATCCTCAGGTGTGTCCGGTACTCATGAATCAGACATGAGTGGAAGTAATGCGTTTGGCGTCAGATCTACGGGTGGGGGTGGTGCATATGGTCAAGAATATTCGATTTCTCTGTGGCGTGTAAGTATTGGAAGTACTGGTATCGCAGCAAGAGTGCGCGCGCTCACCTATATGCTCTCAAGTCACCACTTAATAGCTCTCTCCAGGACAGGTATGGCAGAGGGAACTTGATAGGAAGAGTGAGTGTTGACTTAATGTTGAAATTATACTGTGTAAGTACTTACCTGTTCTCTTTCAGACACCGTCTGCAGGGTCCTCTTACCCCCCTCTCAATTATGCCGGCCAAAGTCAGGCCAACGATTCAGTTTCGACAGAGTTCATAGGAGGAGAGCACACACCGCTTATGAGGCACTATCCTGGACAATCACATCATTCTCGTGTCAACCCAACACAGTACCGAGGAACGCACCATCCATATCCGCCAACACAGTCCCCTTGGGACGAACCTCCTTACGCCCCAGATAGTGACCTGTTCTTATGGTCCAATAGGTGAAATGATGGTCGCCCGCCAAGCTCTCCGCAGTACCGAGCCGGCCACCTAAGCACACCATTCCACCCCCATGGCCCCAACCCTATGGACATGTCTATAGGCCAGATCGTGTCTGAGGTTAGACAGGTATCAGCACAAGTGACAAAATTGGAGGAAGCGATAGCAAACTGTACAGAGACCATAGACCGCATTCTTGAGAAGATAGAAGCACGCATCACTGCTCTTGAAAACGGAGCTAAAGATGTTGGTGGCATTCAGGGGACGAAATCGGGAGTGACCTCGCGAGGTGGCTCCAATAAGCATATGTCACTAAAGGTCAGTCGTTATCAAACACTACCTGAGATGTCACGGTCATGCTAACTGCGTTTGTTAGCCTGTCATACATTCTATGTTTTATGAGATGTGTAATGTTGAGATGAGCAGCAACAAGACCCAACGCACACAAGAACTGTGTGCGGTCAAACCGTTGGAGAACAGTGCCGCATTTGAAGTCGTCGACGGAAAGACTATTTGGCATCCCATCTGGGATGACCGAGTTGACCACCCTATCAACACCCAATTCTTGAAGTCCGTGGCTGAATGCATCTGGAATAACGAGAAGGTATGGGAAAACATGTCCGTAGAAACAAGCACTCACCCATCTTCATGTAGGAGCTTCGCCGCACCAATGGGAAAGGCGAAATATGTGAGGCAGATTACTCGACGTCGGTGATAGGAGAGTGTTGCAAGATATATTTCCAAAACATACACAAGCAATCCGATCTCTTAAACAAGCCTAGTAAACTTGAGAAAACTCGGGATAAAGGGCGCAGTCGAGGACGTCGGCAAGCAGTAAGTTCCATTCATTTTGAGTTGAAGAATCTTCCTGAGGTATATGTAAGTGCACCAAAATCCGTAGGCAAGCTGCCCAGGAATACTGTGGTGAAATGGAGATACCATTGGATAAGGCAATGGCCGCGCTTGATACTGACTATGCAAGCGAAGGGTACACATGCCAATCAGACGATGATAGGACGCAAGAGGTGGGGGATAACCCGGACAAGGATCTCAGAGGTGATATGGAGAAAAGGCGACAGAAAGCGGGTTTGGGGGTAGCAGCGAAAATGGTTGTCGGGCCGGTGTGGAGAAACCCAGATGTGAGTACAAGTCTTGGGACGAGTCATTTTTATGATACTCACCTTATCACATGAGTATGTCGCCTTCGCCCGCTGGCTGACCTTCAAGTACTACAAAGGGAAGCAGCCGAATAATAGGTCAGACGCGACCGGGGAGTCTCTCAGGAAAAAACATCGAACGACCACAGATACCTCGAAAGGTTTTAAGAAAGAGTTTGACGCACCGCCATCAAAGCTATCAGATCGCCAACCTTCAACAAAGAGTACGCCATTCAAAACTATAATGGCTTGTTGGTGGCTGCAAGAAAACCCAGAGTTCGAAACGCTTGAAAAAGGTGGAGATTGGCTCGAGGGGTTTCGCAATCGCCTCAAGAACAGTGATCTCCATCCACTCGATTGGGAACACCTGGGTGAGTTAGCGGTTTGGCATGAGGACAAGCAAAATGGAACGGAACAGGCCACAGAGTTTGTCGAAGGTGCTTCTACCCAGGTCATTTGAATCAATCCCATCTCTATTTCTTCTCCCAAATTGAATACATGTATGCATAACACCTACGAGAATCACTGTAGCCATAGGTTAGTATATATGTATATCATGAATCGTGCCTAATTACCATACCTTTGCAAGGTCTATCGTGGCCCATACTTTTACCTTATCGTGACCAATAGACACCGTTGTCAACGCTAACTGACCTTTGATCCACGCTAGATCAATTAGACCTGGGGTTCCTGTCTCGGGACTGAGATATTCTCCCAGTTCCCATAGTCGAACGTTGACACTTTGGCTGAGGGTATTGGAATAATCAGAAATTCACGCATAGTAACTCTGACTTGGCCATGAACTTACAAATCATCCCACAACTCCTCACGTTTACCAGACCACGCCTTGAACCATCACATCCGAACAAACCACAGTGGGCGGTCACTCTGATGTAATTGCTGATTTATTTGAATGATCTCCAAGATTTCACCATAGATGTTAACCAGAGATGGTCCAGGAAGAACAACGTGCGCAAATGAGGACTTGTTTGTTCCGACAGTGCGTGACGCATGATATCGCTTGCCTCCTATAACAACGTATTCGAAGAATGTTGCAGATCTATCGAGGGGCAGGCTATTGGGAAGGAGGGGACGATCTGACTGGCAATGAACAGGTGTCAGCGGGAATCGAGTACAGATGGTGGCGGCAACAAGTCGGTACATATCAGAAGACATGCTGTTGGTGTGGCGCCTTGGACTGAAACCATACGAGACACACCCTATATTAATATTCGAAGTGAACACCCTGTCAGAAGGTGACATGCATGGGATCTACATACCATCAGGGTGTTCATCGTTGAGGGCTTGAGAGAGAGTAGCAAGGCCTGCTACGGTGCCGCGTTCTTCGTTTGTGGCCTTGAGCATGATCTCGGCAATCTTACGTGGGAAGGAACGTTCTGGATAGCGAAGTAGGGAAAATATCTAACGCAAGTGGTCAGCATGAAAGTAGGTTTTGGTTCGTCGTACCAGTCGACTTGTCCGACACATCCTCTGGAACTCGCAGAAAAATGTAGACTCGATTGCGCCCTGACCATGATTGTTAACGTTGTAGAACTTGAGAACCTTGTTGAGTCGTTCATATAAATAGGTCCAAAAGTCTTGAAGGGGACCAAAGTTCTGGGCACACTCGCCGATGTGTGTTGCATAATGGTGATTGGGTTTGATGACACCAGATCCATAAAGCTATGTGACGACGTTAGTATGTTGGTATCCGCAGACCATATCCTATATGCGACGTACCTGGATCAGCTTGGTACAATATTCACGAAGTAGGCAATCTGCCTTGTCGATCTCTGAGTCAGTAAGGCGCCTTTGGATAAGAATGCGGACAGCTGAGCAGAGTTTGAGGAAGTTGCGAGGGTTATCTGGATGCATGGAAAACCTTTTGTCGGTGGTGCCCAGATTATCGGGATCATCGTTCGCGATCGTTGTGGTGGACATGGATGGTGGGGGGGGGATACGCTGTTCTCCCTTAGGGATTCCTGTGATAGTCTGTGAAGTCGCTTTTCGTTTGGCGACCTCGAGATTCCAAAAACATTCAACAGACGTGAAACAGACAAAAATGATCGCGTACCTTCTTCTCTGCCTGTCTTGCCTTGTTCTCTGCTGCAATCCTCGCCCTTTCTGCCTTATGTTCCGCGGTGATCCTAAGTTTTTCAACCTTCTTAGCCTCTGATGCTACAGCATGCTGTTGTGCGATGTGAGCTTTGAGTGCAGCTACGGCTTCCTTTCCCTGTGATCTTGCATCCGCTAGAGCTTTCTTGTCATCGGCCTTCTGACGAGCCTCTCGCTCTCTTTCTGCCTCCACTTCAGCAATTGCGGAAATGCGCCGGTTTGATGCTCCCAATCCCCCATACAGCCGCAACGAGGACTCCCAGAGCTGAGGGACCTTGGGGTATCGAACGAAGGAAGAGGGGTTAGAACGACATAAATCGTGAATATGAAATGAAATTTGTACGGCTACTAGACCATAGACGGTTGCTAATAACAGCCATTGGTCAGCTGTCAGAGAACCTCCTGATGGCACACCAATATCTGTAGGCAGTTTGCCGCAAGACGAGGGAACAATAAACTAAACATCACATTTGAGAGTAAGAAGGAAAAGAAGACAGAACATTACATCGGCGAGTATGGAATGGAACACAACAAGTTCATGATTTGGTCATAGGATCTTTTGTTGGACCCATATGCCATAGAAGTGTGTCCTAACAAGGCCTATGTGATGTCAGTGTAGACGAGCAAGGAAGGTAGAGGAATACTGACCAAGGAAAAGGTTGTGCATTGGGTCGACGACGATTTGTGTGACTAGATTGAAATAAGGAAGTTGGGACAGTTGCGAGTATCGTGTCGCATGTTCTTTGACAAAGGTTTTGCAGGCACTTGGTGTGGGTAGTCGACGATAGTTCTTGCCGAGTTGACGGTGCTCCTTGTTCATTTGATGACGGAATGCTGTATGGGATGAGTGGGTGAGTGTATGAAAATGGACGAGAACAGGAAACAACGAACCTCCATGCTGAAAAGCGGATGGTTTCCCTTTGTTGTGAGTCGAAATCCAACAAAGCGTGCAAAAGTTGGTGTGGGAGTGCGATGCAAACCCCCCCATTTTATGCGCAGCAGGTTTATCACATACCACAGCAACAAGGATAACACGTACAAGTCGCCCTGTCTCAGTTAGCACGCCCTCTACCACATGGTTGTGTACACCTCACCTTCTGGTCTTGACTCTGTCGGGACTCTGATGCCATCCTTCCAAAGGCAAAGTAAGTCGGATATAATAGGACGTAAGAATCATTGGATCTCGTCGGGATTCTGTTCTTTTGGACCCGGAAGAATACTCGTGCACATAAGATTTGAAGTGCGGTACCTAGCCAATGGGATGGGAGTATGAGCTAACATGTAAGAGACACTCACCGATATTTGGGTGGGAGATTGCATATTGAAAAGGATGTAGGGCATGAGGAGTGAGATGGGGCGATGTTACTGCGTATGTAAGAGAACCTGTTGCAAAATGAGTCAGAACAACACCCAGAGATGATAATACGTGCCAATCAACTCCTAGGTTGACTCCGATTCGAAGCTCCCCATTGGGGCCTTGTTGTTCATGAGGAAGGTTCGAAAAGAAAATGGTGCCATTGGGAGCCTTCAGGTGTAAGTGACACATGTTGCCATCAAAGATGTCGCTATATTTGCTGGACTTGCGTGGTTTGGAGCACCAACTATCCAACATTGCCTCGATGCCAGGTATTTTGAGGATAGAAATGAGTTGTTGCGATAATGACAGATATGGGTATTTGATGACTGGGGTCTTCGTGTTGCGTGGAATGCCTTGACTCGTCTAATTCGGTAAAAAGAGGGACACCTTGCATGACGTACAAGTGTCTTGTACATGTCGTGAGGCCGCTGATGGAAAGACATCTTGGCAACCGGGACATACCGGAAGGAACTCGATGGGGGGATCAACGGCAAGGGTACGCATAATAGATGGAAGCGTAATGAATGGTGTCAAGAGTTGGGGGTTGAAAAATGTAACAAGACATGCCAGGATTGCAAGGACTGCATTACATGCTACGCATGGAAGGCTAAACTGCATGTGAAGCCAGCACACCATTGTATAAATGACGACGAGATGGTCAGGGATATCTAAGACATTTGTGAGTGATTGCATAGGTTGATGGTCGACCAGAAAAGGATCAGTGTCGTCCTCAGTAGGTTCAGATGGTGGAGGGAAAGCGTGCCCATCCTCACAGTCAAGATCTTGGTCCATGGCAAGTGCGTCTCCATCTGGAAAATCTTCGTATGCCCCCTGGCATGTAAGCTTCCCATGATCCTCTTCGGCAGGGTGATTATCATTCTGGCTGAACTGTGGATCCCCTAGATTGGCACCAAAGTAGCTATCATGGTTTGCATGTGGAGCGATAACATCAAGATCAGGGTGCAAGAGGGTGCCATCTTCAAGATTCACAAAGGGGTGTGATGTATACACAGAATTGTCAATCAGATGAAGGGATGGATGTATATCATGTATATGAACAGGAACCGTAGTGGATGGTCCCCTGATGGCATCCATGGTGGAAGCGAGACCAGGCTGTCGGATGCTTTGCTGCTGTGAGATCGTCTGGTTCTTCAAAGCTGCTCTATCATGATTTCGCTTGACATGTCCAGGAACAAGGGTCCTGTTGCAGGTACTGCAATCGCAATGAACAGGCATAACATTATGCTTTCAGCGATGGAGATATGGTGAGAGACGTCGATGTATATGCACAAAGTGGCTTAGTAAGGAGGCCATGGTCGTCCCGATATGATTAAATGGATATATTCACCACGCATACACAACACGATCACGCACGCAGATATTAAGCAAGGACAAATTTCATTTCAATGTGAATAAAACATGACAATGCACAAGATATGACAATGAGCAGGACATGACGACGAGCAGGGCGCGACAAAGAGCAGGACATGACGACGACCAGGGCACGACAAAGAGCAGGATATAACAACGACCAGGGCGCAACAAAGAGCAGGATATAACAATGACCAGGACCGATGAGACGGTCTTACTTCTTCTCGACCCTCCCACATTTCGAGGGTGATGCCCTCAACTTCTCATCCGATTTTCTCTATGGGTATGTGTCATTGGAGTAGAATTGACATGGATATCAGTATATGCGATGGAAAACATACCTTCTTATTGTTCATTTCCTTGGCATACTCCTGTTGTCTGTGAACAACGACATTGAGATACACATGATACAGAAGGACATACAAATTGGTTTTGAATGAAAGGGACCTCCCTCTCGTCCTCAGACTCTGGCTCCGTCACAGACAAGTCTTCAATATTCTCCCGAATTTGAGTTGGCATAACCTCGAAAAGATGCCTGATGGCCTGAGAAGTGGTAATGGTTTGTCCTTGATCGGAAGACAAAGTCAAAGTTGTAGATTGAATGGGTGTATGTGAGGCCAACGAAACGGAGGTTGAATGCTGTGGTTCAGATGGAGAGACTGGGGCCAGAACCGGCAGTGAAGGGGGCGAGGCATTGGCAGTAGGCCCAACGTCGAAGTCTATGGTCTGATGTAGTTGGTCAGTCCTGGTGCAACTACAAGAAAAGCAAATAGCTTACAACTTCTTCTT